>JAGFPH010012816.1:0-11286 GCA_018207615.1 Philaenus spumarius | reverse complement strand
GTAAAAAATATTTAAAATCACCCTATAGCGGCGGTAGGTTACACGGACATTGCTCAGCCTAAATCCATTTAAAACCCGCAATTGTTCAAATAGCGTTTTTTAAAAAATACCAAACTCTTGGGGACAAAATTCTTCATGCGAATGGCTTGGTATTTTTTCGCTATAATTAATAGTGACAACATAAAAAAATATTAAAAATCAATGTTTTAAATTGTTAATAAATATTAAACAAAATATGTTTCTTAGTTTCGAAAAAGCCATTTGCATGCATATATTGCCCATAGCTTTAAAATGACATATCGTTCATAATTATCCGATAAAAAATAAAGGAAAAATTTGGAATTTAATTTAACATTGGTGTTATGGAGTGTCGGCCGACAGCTAGAGCCGACCCTTAACCCTTTTCACTCGAGTGTCTGGGCAGCCCCGCACCCTACTAACCCGCAAGAACTCCTATGTCGTGCGAGCCCCGAACTCGCTAAGGTTTTTGATTACATTTGAATGGACGTAGTTACTTTGATGACCGCTATTGTAGAAGTTTGAGATGTGCTGCTATCTTTGGAATTTTTTTAGAACCATTTGAGTTCAGTTTTTGTGGTAAATAAATCTTCGAAAATGTAATGTTTGCCGTCTTTGGCCGCTCTGTAAACAGCTGTTTGCTCTCGTCGTTGTTTGGTTCATACTTACTACGCAGTGTTTTAGTGAGCTTACACGTTGTTTAGTTTTGTTGTACTAGGTTATCGTGTGTAATTTCACAGTTTACTTTTTAATATTATTCTTTTTACAATAATGATTGCAGTGAAATAAAATGAACGAAGGCAGTTTGTTAAAAAATAACGGAAGTGGCGACGGAACTTTTGTTCGAACCTGAGTGATTCCAATATTACCAATAAATTTTGAAAGAATCTTTTCTTACTAGTTTCGACCTAAATAATGCTGTTGCTAAGCAGTAAAATAAATAGTTGAGGCAATTTTGTACAAGTTGGTGTCAAAACTATTTTTTTTTCATAAAAACAAATTTTTTACAAAAAACTTGTTTTTTTATTATAATTTTTTTATAATGTATTATTGTGTCTATAACATTTGTAAACCACTTAATTTTGCTTGTAAGGATATAGACAACAAACAACAAATATAGGTCTTCCCATTGAAAATTTGTACAAAATTCTTGTTTTTTCCGTTTTTTTGTTACAAATTTCTATTTTTTCCAATAAATAAAAATAAAAAAATATACTTTAAAATAAAAATATATGTTTCATTTCATACCAATCTATACTTTAGTCATAGAAGAAACTACAAATAAAAAATCAGCCTTTTAGAACTGACAGAAATACTTTTTTTGGAGTAAACAAATTAAAGTGCAATATTAGCTCAAAATTAAATGGAGCTGATAGCAACACTAGGTCCCCAGTAATTGGAGTGGAAAGGGTTAAAAGTCAAAAATTTGATATTCATGATCTGATATAGCCTAAACCCTGGACTACATTTTCTAATAAAAACAGTTCTCAATATTTTGTTAGGTGATAGAAGGGAAGGAACTGTTCGTAAATAAAAAAAATACTTATTTACCGCAATCAATTTAACATAAAAGTGTGTATAAATATTTATATTACTATAGATTTTCCATTTTACAAAATCAGATTTTATGCTATTTTTGACATATTAAAAATTAAGTAATACAAGATTATAAATTAATTGACGGGGAAAAATAAAAGTTATGCAACTTAAAAAACAGTAACCTGCTAATAATTTAGTAACTTATAATAAACTAGGGGCTCTGCCCCTGGACGCTTCGCGTCCCAACCCCGCCTCGGCCTTCGGCCTCAGATGGCTGCTTCGCTTCGCTCGCAGTTGGAAAATTCGTTAAAGAATCTAGTTAATCTTTGGATCGTTTGTACATAGTTAATCGAAAAAATCGTTTCCGCCCAAAAGGTGTTTCCAAAATTAAAAAATGTTAAATTCTGGCAATTTTCCCGAGAGTTTCTCGTCGAGAGCTTTAATTCAAGTATAAGGTTGATGGGGTTCCGATTACGGGAAGTGCCTAATAATTAATGTCAGTGAATCAGTGAAATCGTCTAGCTTTAAGTTTAAGGACGTTTGGCGGAGCCTCCCTTCTCGGATGAATAGTGGCTAAATTGATGATTGGATCTTAAATCTGATGAAAAGTAGCTAGTCTGAAATTAAATTTTCTACAAATTTTGTATTTAACATTTTTTGCTATCTCTTACCGTTTTCTTACAAAACGCGCTCAAAGTAAAAAAATGAAAAAATTGAAAAAATCTTTCCCGCCCAAAAGGTGCTTCCAAAATTAAAAAATGTTAACTTCTGGCAATTTATCCAAGAGTTTCTCGTCAAGAGCTTTAATTCAAGTATAAGGTTAAGGGGGGTCCGATTACGGGAAGTGCCTAATAATTAATGTCAGTGAATCAGTGAAACCGGCTAGCTTTAAGGACTTTGGGCGGAGCCTCCCTTCTCGGATGAATAGTGGTTAAATGGATGATTGGATCTTAAATCTGATGAAAAATCGTCAGTCTGAAATTAAATTTTCTACAACTTTTGTATTTAAAATGTTTTGCTATCTTTTACCGTTTTCTTACAAAACACGCTCAAAGTGGGAAAATGAAGAAATTCAAAAAATCTAAAAAATCGTTCCCGCCCAAAAGGTGCTTCCAAAATAAAAAATTGTTATATTCTGGCAATTTTCCCAAAAGTTTCTCGTCGAGAGCTTTAATTCAAGTATAAGGTTGACGGGGGTCCGATTACGGGAAGTGCCAAATAATTAATGTCAATGAATCAGTGTTACCGTCTAGCTTTATATAAGTAGATGTCTTGAATTAACTATAAATTTGTTTTTCGTATATCACAGGAGGCAGTCCCATATACGAGACAGTAAATCAACATTTTTCCTTGCAGTGATGTACTGAAATACCGTAATAATTTGAAAGTAGAGAGCAGCTCCTCCCAGACTGTTTTCAATAGTTTCTAATTTGAATATACCAGGTGGCAGCACCTTACAGATACAGTCAATAATTTGAATACATATAGCAGCATCTTTCAGACTATTGTCAATAGTTTCGTTACCAGATGGCAGGACCCTAGGGGTATAGAGATAAAATTATCATTTTGCTTTGGAGTGATTTAAACAGTGAGAAGTACAAATTTATTATTTAATGAAAAAAATGTGTGCTGCCTCACTGAGGAATCGTCGGTAACAATTATTTATAAATTTATTTTACAATATTGCTAGCAAATGTTGACATTGGTAGTCAAAAATTTCGGATCAGTCCCCCAAAATGTGCTGCTACCTTGAAACTTTTAAAACTAATCTACTATTCCAAAATAGTTGATATTTTTTACTAGAATATAGGTTGTGTCAAATTTTGAAATTCAATGGAGTTTAAAGTGTCCGGTCAGTTCTGTAAAGTGCTGCCATCTGGGGACTTATAAAAATGTATTGTTCAGCAAATATCTCAATGATTGAAGAAACCCCGAACCACAAATAGAAGGAACAAAAACAATATCAAAACAATTTAATGAAAAGTTATGTGTACTTCTAATGCACATTTCAATGACTAAATTTTTTTGTTCCTTCTATTTGTGGTTCGGGGTTTCATTTAATCATTGTGAATTTGTCGACACAGTGCTCTTCAACCTTTGTAAGGGTGAAACCATACTGCATCGAACAAAACAGCTTGAGTCAATTTCGAACTGAATCAGGCTGTTTGACGCAAACCAAGGGGACGGAATTAGCAAGGTAGTAGAGGAAACAAGTTCACACTGGCACGGTCAAACGTTTTGTTTGTATCAGTCGTACCCAGTCACGCCTGGTGTTGTTTGAAGAACCCCGGTTTGAATCAAACATTTTACTATTGAAGGGATGTAACATCTTTATTCTTCTATTCTAGCCTATATTTAACAGTATTTTATATACATAATTATTATTTATTATTTGTATTACAAGCAGTGGCGTCGACTCCATGGGGCTTGGGTGGGCTCGAGCCCCTCCAGAAATATGATTTGGGGGCGGAGCCCCCCCATTATTTTGGCTGTCATGTCATAATGCATCTACAGTATATCGGCAGTTAGGCGGCGTCACCGGCGAGTAACTTTTCCCGGTTTGACAGTGTAACAAATGTCAACTCCAATTTTTTGCAGCTTTTAAAGCTAAGGAAAGAAGACTTGCCCGAGTTAAAAGATTGGTTGGGACGTTCAGGATACAAGTGGATCGCTCTTGATATACAAAATAAAATAATGAATGTATTAGGTCAATCTATTTGAGCTTAGTGTTAGCTACATCAAGAGTAGTAGTGAGCATTTTTCTGTAATGGTGGATGAAACATGTGATGTGTCTATTCGTGAACAAGTATCACTTTGTGTTCGAACAATTTAATCGTCAATGAAGACTTTATTGACTTGTACGAGACCCCTAACACAGAGTCTGAAACTGTGTTTAATATTGTTAAGGACATTTTTGCTCGTTTGGAGTTGTCCATGGACAGTGCTATGATTGAGAGGATAGTGCTATGGTGGTGCTTTTAATATGAGAGGAAAGTTCAAAGGACTACAAAAGTTAGTTTCAAACATACAAGCCAAGGCTTTTTATGTGCACTGCATTGCACATAGCCTAAACGTAGCAGTTGAAGACAGCCTTCGTTATCTCTCGTACATGAGGGACATTATGAATTTAGCAAAAGAATAAATACAGTTATTGAATCCCCTAAAAGGATGGAAATGTTTAGAAGCATAAGCTGTGCTAGTGTCAGTGTCAATGAACAAGCTGGACTACGACCGCTTTGCCTTACCGGATGGACTATGAGAGCTTCCAGTGTACAGCAGATATTGAAAAATTACGAAAATCTCCTAGAGTTCTTTGAAACATTTTCTTAAGTAGATACGACCGAAGCAGATTATAAATGTGCACTCTATCTTGAGACAATGTGTCAGTTTAAGACTTATTTCTTTTTAAACCTGTATTATCATGTAATTACTGTAGCAGAAGAAGTAAATCGGTAAATTCAGTGCCCACATTTTAGTATAACTGAATTGGAAGGATTATTTCAAGGCTTACTTTGTATATTAAAAGAAAGGTGTGGAGTATTTGATTATTTTTGGCAACTTTGTTTAAAAGAAAACCCTCGCTAGTCGAAGAACCTGAGTTTCTACGGAAAAGCCGTGTTAAAAAATGATTTGAAAACAATGAAGCTAACGCACCTCATGATTTCAAAGTTCTTTACATTGATGTTTGTGACACTGTGCAATCTTGTATCACCAACAGATTCGCAAAAACAAGCTTATCAAGCGTTATAGCAGTGGAAAAAGAGCTGTTTGTTAGTTTTAAACAAAGGTGAAACAAGTTTTGTACACTCTACAGAGTTTTTCAAAACGATTTGAACACCGAAAGGTTGCATTTACATCTTACAATGTTAAATGACATCACTAAGCAAAGAAACTTAAAACTAAACTGTATGAGTGATGTAAGAAAGTATCTTTTACTAAAACCCAGTGTAAAAGAAATATTATCTGAATTCTGAACTTGTTAAGTGTAGTACCGTATGAAGCTTCTTCAAGTTGTGCCAGTTACATCAGTAACAGCTGAGCGATCATTTAGCGCCCTTCGACGTTTGAAAACATACATCAGAGCAACTATGGGACAAAATAGGTTGAACAACTTAGCAGTTCTTAGCGCCCACCAAGATCTTTTGGACGAAACGGATGTTCTACCAGTAATCAATGATTTCATAAAGAGCAACCCAGTCAGAAGATCTACATTTGCACTTTTCTAAGGATGCTCTGATTCTGGTTTGTAGGCCTGAATTACAAAGTTAAGCTGTAACCTTTTTTTGTAAGTTTAATGTAACTAAAATTTATATATTTAAATGAAAGAACATTTTGTTTACAGTGTCCTGTTATAGTGTTTTTTTAAACTTTAAGCTTTATGAATGTTTTTATATAAATTTCAGTAATATTTATAGACTGAATAATATTAATTATTTGACTGTATTGGTTTGAATTGGGTTATTGTACCATTTATAACCCAAACTAAATACTTTATTTAAATAAATTTACTTTTTTTGAAAACTTGAAATCATTGTTGGTTTGTATTTTTATAACTCCATTTTAATATCTCAAAATTGCTATCAATAAATATAAAAGGCAATGACAAGAAATAATTATTAGATAAACTAAAAGAATAAACAACATGGTTTATTTTTTAGTTTTGATCTTTTGTGGGCGTAAATAATATGCATTAATGTAAAAAAAACACATTACTATGAGCATGAATATATATTCTTCAACATAGTTATAAAAACGCACCAGAAGGCTCAAAATGCAGTTTTCACAACCTACTTTTTTAAAAATTACGTCCGTCCCCCTTTCATTAGGGGTTATGCAATACTCACGTATGAGCCCCCCCAATAATTTTGATAAGTCGGCGCCCATGATTACAAGGCGAAACTAACGTTTAAAGTAAAATTGTATTCTTTCAATGACCGTTTATTATTAGTTTGTTTTTTATACAAATATTTACTGTTTCCATACATTTAATGTTATTATAATAAATGTGTAGAATTAATAATAACATCAAAGCTAAGATGGTAAAAACATGCAGTTTTAAATGTCTATTCATTGCAAATACATTCAATAAATATAAAATGTTAGTATATATCAGTCTAGGTCTAACCCAAAATTATTGTGTGTATGTTTAATTTATTTCACCTGTCTTAACGGCAACACATACATACAATAATTTTAGGTTATGCCTAGACTTAAAATTACTTTCTAGGCCGTAATGTTAGAAAGCCGTAGTAAATTTTGCGATTTCATTTAAATAATTAACAAAATATGTTCATAATTAAAAATGTAATAGCGTGTTTTACTTCTTGATAAATTACGTGTTTTACTAATAGCCAAAACGGCCGTCGTACTATGGCAGTAAAATAGAATATTGTAAGATGGTAGCATCATTTATTTATTAAATCAATATTCGGAATATAAAATTATAAAACTTATCTTCATAATATCGCAGTTCAAATAAGAATGTTTTAATAGTATCATTATAACTTCTTCTTTTGTTGTACGGATGCACCCAAAACTCATCATCGGTCATTTGATATCATAATATATTATAGAATACTATTTGATATCATACAATTTTGACACTTTAAAAAAGGGAGAGACAATCTACAAGCAAATGCCTGGGAACTTTGAGCGAACTGTTTGTTTCAATGTGGGTTGGGAATGTTTCAGTCAAACCATAGTTTCTGTATTCATTGGTCAAACTGAAACATTTTGTTTAGGTTTGCTTCAATCAAATTGTTTGGCGCAGTGTGGCTTCAGGTTCAGCCTAATAATAAATATCTGTTATATTGAATCTGTAGTTAAAGGTTTCGGAACAGTTCTGTAACAGTAAACAGTTCTCTATCTAGTCACTGTAAACAGTTCCGTCCCGTGCTGCACTCTTTAGCCTTTTTGTTAAACTTTATATTGAAAGAAGTTATTTCTAAATTCGTTTTTGTGAAGGCGTATTTTCGAAAATATCTCTAAATAGCTTTCGAACTTACTTTTCGTCACTGTGAAGTTTCATATAAACAAAATTCTTAGGTTGCATTTACTAGCTACATAGTACCTACGTGAAATACAGGTTTTTACAAGTTCCTATTGTTTCCTTTTTACTTTCTCCACCCTATACGTAGTATATGGAGAAAGTATTGTTTTCGTAAAAATGTTCGAATTTGAATTTTCAGTTGAATTATCTGTTTTGGTGCTCCCAGAACCCCCAAAAATTGTTTAGTGCAATTATCTGTGTTGGTGCTCCCTGAACCCAAAAATATGTTTAGTGGAATTTTTTGTTTTGGTGCTCCCTGAACCCAAAAAAGTGTTTTTAACGTGGTGTCTGTCTGTCAGTGTGTCAGTATGTATACACGACCAGAGGGGACACTATTGGTCCGATTTTCATGAAATTTGGTATGTAGGTACTAAACCCTAATATCTCCAGGCGTTTTTTTCATTTTTTGGAATTTTTAAATTTGAAGGGTAATTTACCCCTAAAAACCAATAAAAAACGACAAAAATGCAAATTTCTCAAAAACGGCTCTAACGATTTTGATCAAATTTTCAGTATTTATAGTGCTTAAGATGCCAAACAAAATGACACCACCCGCTTTTATCAAAACTTCGGCGTTTCATAATTATGGGGAAATGTTAAAAAATAAACAAGTTTATGTTGTCAATCTAGCATCACTGCGACGGCCGCACGGGGTAGCACAACGGTAGCGAGGACGGCCAGTAATTCAAAGGTCGCGCGATCGAATCCCGCCTGGGACAATAACTTTTTTATACGATTGACGTAGGTAGAATATTATTTTTTTTGTTTTGTTCTAAAAAGTAGTAAATAAAATGATTAAAAACAATATTATTTTGACTACAGTAAGCTGGGAGAAAGTTTGTGTCAGTTAACTGATACCGTTTATTTAAATACCGTTTTGTTGACCTAGTAATCCTTTTTATAACCTAAATCTTTTTCTGAATATTTTGCTAGACGTTACTATAAAAATAGTGAAATATTTTCTATTACCCTATTGTTTTTGTGAATTAGATAAACTAATTATAATTGGTCCTAAGTAGGTTTTCCTGGATATAAGCCAGATGAACTAGACGGTTTTTCTCTCTTTGATTTATAAAATGGTAAAGATAGGCCTACCACTTGCATAGTTGGCAAAAAAAAGTCTGACTTTTGATTTTCATAAGTTTCATTGCAAGAAAAGAAGCATTTTTTTTTTTTAACGTCCTGCTGTTTTGCACTTTAAGGCTAATGAAGACGGGACCTACAGTTTTACGTAGAATCTGAACCATAGCCAATGATGTCTGTTAAGAAAACATTTAGAAAATTATTCGGGGTCAATGGGAATTGAACCCGGAACTTTTCCATTGATGGTTGCCATGACGATTGATAAAGCTTTCACGCCTTAACAACCACGGCCTTCGTGGCTTTTTAGAAAAGAAGCAGAATGGTGAGTTGAATTAGGCCTAATAAGCTTTTGTACGATATTTTTCAAATTTTAGTCAAAATGCTAGCCTACTAAATGCAACCTTTTTTCAAAAACTGTATAACATAACTTGGCGACTATAAAAAGAAAGTTATAGTTATGAAATAATTTTTAAATTATAGATAAAAATATATACTATATCTAATCTTTAACTGTTTAGAATTTAGAAAGTCGTGTTTTGAGCATTTCCAGGTTGTCGGGTTGCCATCAGCCTTTTTTTCAAAATGCACTAGCTGAAAACTATTGAACAAAATTACATGATTGTTTCGCATTTTTAAATACTAAAGTTCATATTTTTTTCTCCAGGAAGACATCTCTGGAAATGGACATCAAGTAAAGTTTTAAAACTTTTTTTTTCTTAAATAAAAATATTTGATGGAATCAATTTATGCATCTAGGAACGTAACTGAATATTTTAAAAAGTTTCTACCGTTTTCTATATCTCCGGCATATTAATGAAAAATAGAATTACCTCTTTGAGGGCATGTATTTAGGCTAAATATTTGTTGATAGAAAATAAGAACGGCCATGGACTAAGGTGTATGAACTTAAAATTGCGCAGGTCGGGAATCGAGAATTTGTTATTATTTTAATTCATAAATAATGTTTCTAACTTTTGTTTGAATTCATTTGTCAGGAAACGGGAGGGATTTTTTTAAACGGGAAATTTGAGATTCTGTAGGCCTAGTTCTTTTTCATTTGTTGAATCGGATTTGAAAGAAGATATTAAATATGGCCGATAGGAGATATTAAATATTTTAGACAACTACCAATAAATTGCGTTTATTGTCGACAAAATAACAATGTCAGGTTTTGATTACGATTTCCAGTTCAAATTTAAACTGCCTCTATTTTGAAAATTATGTAAAATAAAGCCTTTGTTTTTTATGTAGGTACATGTAGAACATAGATGAACATAAATATACCGAATGTGTATAAAAAATAAACAATTTTTGTAAAACAAAAACCTGAATGTATGGGCTTAGCTATTCTAACAGTAACTTGTAAGTACCTATGTGAACTGCTTGTGGTTGTTGTTTATACAAAACATATTTTAAAGATGCTTCCTTTTGATTTTGAAGTCTTTGTTAAACAAAGTCTTAACAAATTAAAAGTGACTGATAAAAGTTATTTTCTTTATTAATTACACTTTATTTATAATATATTTACATCAATAAACTAATAAAATGCTAATTCATAAAATTTAGGCCTAGATATCCCTGTAAAGTTGGGCTAATCATTACACTCGCTTGAATACAATTTTACTTAAATAAATAATGAAATATTTTGCATTTATGTGGCACTGTCATTAACTTTTAAGCTGGTTTTACATCTGCTAGAAACTTGTCGAAAGTCAAAACTACTAATGTAAATATGTCGCAAGTAATTATCCTTAAGGCTCCTACACACCTTCCGATCCGATCTACAATCCAGGAAAGGAGAGCGCTATCCACACTTTACAATTTCTTTCTTCCGATCTCGTCATCAGTCAGTACAACTGAGACTCCCGACCTGAACGGCATGGTTTTTGACGAAAAATTAAAAAAATTGGAGATGCTCATACAACATTGTCAATCCTACAAAAGCCTCCACCAGAAAGAAAATTTTGGGCAAAAAGTGGCTACAAGAAAAAGTAATGAAATATTTATAGCCCGTCTGTTTCGCCAAAATCGATCAAATCGTAAAATACCATAAAAGTACCCGGTTAAAATCCACGAAGACCGACGACCGGGATGCACAATTCGCGGGAAACAGCCCATAATCCGAGGTTGAGGTATCAACTCGCAAAGCCGGGGCTGGAGGCTGAGGTGCAAACCAATTCTGCTAATATATTTCGTACACGAAGGCAGCTAGCTATTCAGCATCTTCGTGAGTAGTAAAATTTCCCAAATAATGGGTTAAAACCCTAAAACATATAAACTTAATTTTGGAAATTCGCTCAACTCACGTCAGCGGTTCAGCTGCGTGTGAGCCCTTCATTTGGTGGATCCCTGAACTATTTAGTACGGTTCAGTGGAAGTGAGCCGTTCTCCCTAACGGATCGTTCATTGAGATGCACAAGTCAAACAGCGACACCAGCTCGCAGAATACTTGCGACAATAATTAATTGCATTTAGATCTGAGTGTTTAGACAGACTAATCGACAGCACTTGCACGAGTGCTGTATTTTTTTATTTTATTTTAATTTTTTTATTTTTATTTTCTTGCAGATGTAAACCCAGCTCAAGAATTGATTAGT
>JAGFPH010012815.1:15970-28631 GCA_018207615.1 Philaenus spumarius | reverse complement strand
AGTAGAGAGTATTTGTATGTTCTGGTGCAAGGTCATTTCAAGGGCATCCATATATCACACACACTCCGGTCATTGACCCCAAATTCCTGTATAATTACCCTAATTAAATGGTCATTGACCCCGCATTCCTGCATAATTACCCTAATTAACCGGTCATTGACCCGCATTTCTCCAATTAAATGGTCATTGACCCGCTTTCTCTAATTTGCATAATTAACCGGTCATTGACCCCGCATTCCACTTTGACGTCATTGTTGTTGTTGTGACGTCACAAGGCTGATGACGCAAGTGGTTTTTCCCGTCAAGGCTAACACGTCCGCAGCAAGGCCAAGCCCGGTGTAATTATTTTAATGACGTCCGCAATAAGGTTGTTTTTTCCCGAGCGGCAATTATTTTAATAACATCCGCAATTATTTAGCAAGGCTAAGCCCGGTAATGACGCCCGCTGGTTTTCCCCGTCAAGGCAAACATTCCAATTATTTTAATAACGTCCGTAATTATTTAGCAAGGCTAAGCCCGATAAGTGGTTTTGTTTGCAACACAATGTCGCAATTTCCGTCAATTATTTGTCAAGGCTATTAGCGACAAACATGTTTCGCAATGTAAATTCCCACAGTTTCGCAAGGCTGAGACAATGTATTAAGTACGCTTTCCTGTTTCACAATTGTTTTTGTTGAAGGTGATCAAGTCGGACTACGATATATAAACAGAATGCTCGGTGCAAGAGTTTAGTTCTGCTACCGTCAGTGAATACAAGAGTAAGTACTTTTATATTACAATTATAATAATAGTTTAAATGAGTACTAACGAAAAATTACAATTTTTTAAAATTACTGAAAATGCTTATTCACCTGAAAAAATGTCGCCTTTTGCGGCTGGATTTGATTTAATAAGTGCATATGATGTTATTATACCAAAACATAATAGACAATTAGTAAAAACAGATTTGGTAATAATAGTTCCGCATAATTGTTACGGGAGAATTGCTCCAAGATCTGGATTAGCCGTGAAAAATTTTATTAATGTTGGTGCCGGAGTAATAGATAAAGATTATCGTGGTAACGTTCAGATATTACTTTTTAATCATTCAGAATTTGATTTTTTAATAACTAAAGGTGACAGAGTAACGTTTCTCAATAAAACACCTCTATTCGTCATTGACTGTTCAAGACAATCGGAAACTTTGAAAACAGGATCTCTCGACGTGAGAGTCGAGATGCAAAGCAGCGCAGACTTCCCGGATTCTACCGCATGCTACTGTTTAATTATTCATGATGCACTTATGCAATACTCACCTTTGTCAGGAATTGTAAGAAAAATTATGTAAATAAAGATTTTTTTCCCGAATTTGTGTGTATTTATTGGATAGTAAATAAGAACACCAAATATTAATATAAGTGGTTAATTTATTAGTTTAAAAAATATACAAATATTAAAAAGAGGGCGGAACGTTAAAAAAAATAGTGGCCAATACTTATAGTACCCGTTACTCTAAACGTTTCGCGGAGTCTACCGATGTGAGCATCGGCATACTCCACAAAAGGTATAGTCTTCGGAATACCATAGTATGAGTACGTACGTACCCTATTTTGAATATTAAAAATGTCAAAAAAATTCAAAAAAATTTTCAACTTTGTGTCTGGAACAATTAGTTCCAGACCCACAGCCGATTTCTTAATAAATTCTATAAAATCTTTTAATTCCGAAATTGATAAAAATGGGCGGCCAAAACCCCCAATCTTAAACATTGTCACGCCCTCTCTTACAGAGAATACATCCAACAATACAAAATGGCTGGCGGTTAAGAGGCTATACCTATTCCGCCTCCACCGAAAACTGCTCACCGGCAAAATTTCTGAAACACAAAGTCAATCAATTAAATAATGACCATATGCCAGTGTTGTAACCCCATCTTCACATATATGTCTTTATCATCCTCCGAGCTTAATGCTAATTTATTAACAGTAATTGATTGAATAATATGTTTTCTCGATCTAAACAGTTTCATTTCCTTTCTAAGTTCAACACCTTCAAATAGACATTTCTTGTAATCTTCAAAACAAATTTGTTTCTTAACCACGGGTTTCGTTACACCTTTTGCTTTTTTCGTCACCTCATCGTTTACAGTTTTAAATGTGTACAATTTCGGGCGTAAACCCACAAATTCTGTGATTACAACACCCATACATTCATCTTTAAAACAGCCCAGTTTCTTTTTATTCTCTGAAGAGTAATTCTTATGTTCGGGAGGATAATCAGACATATCGAAATATTTTTTTCATTTGTAAAAGATCTTCGTATACGTTTTCTGTAAAGATTTCGTAGAAAAAGGAGTCTGTGTCTAGATACATCAGGTTTACAGTTTTATTTTTGTAAAATTTTTTTATAATTTCATAATGAAATTCGTACATATGATATTTACTTAGTTCTAAAACAGAGAAACCGATATATATAGGTTTATTGAATAAAATTTTCTCTTTACCACATTCGATAGCGCTAAGATTTTCATTATGAATTATTCTATTAAAAAAATTTGGTTTTGAAATCAATCGTTTCAATCGCTTTTCGTTGTTAACAAGTTCGAGATTCATCCTTTTTCTAATATTTTCAATGCTCTTTCCAAACATCGCATTATTTAACAACTTGTAAAAATCCTTTTCAAAATTATTTTTCGCCTCTTTCCTTTTCTCTGTGTTAAACGAAATATAAGGCGCCAACCATTTACTTTGATTGAATTTCAATATCCTATGTATTTTTACAACAACAAGCCCATTCCTAATAGCTTGTTTAAGGTTCATATAGTGGCATATGTAACGCTCTTTTATCTCTAGTGTTGTCAAAAGTTTTTCCTGTTTTGACCCGAACGGTATTATGCGTTCCGGAAAAAATGGAAGATCATTATGAGAATCGTGTAAATAACTCGGATAGTCTACATCGCATTCAATTATATAACTTTCATTTCCCTCATCCTCGATTTTGTTTACATCAAAAGTTTTTATTTCTCTGCGGCTCAACCATTCAAAAGAGTTTTGCGGCATAGGTTTCGACATTGCGTAACCAAACAAGTTATTTGCATCTATGTAGATTAAGTAGGAATTTGGTTTTTCCGGATCATACGAGGTGATGTACGGATTATTTGCTTTTGACCATCTTTTTAGACAGCTTGTTATACCGCCCCTAATTCCTCTCTCGATAAACATATACATATCGTAATCCGTGATCAGATCCAATTCTATTTTTGTATATTTTAACATCGCATCAAATGTCAAACTGGGGATCGATAGGTAATACGCGGGATCAACACCATAATTATCTAAACAAATGTTGCGAAAATTTTCAAATATATCTGCGAGCAAAAGCACATCCGTGCGCAAATACAAATCGCTGTATTCGCCCGAAGTCTTGCAATCGAAACGATCCCAAACTTTTCTTGCATGATTGTAATCGTCCTCACTTACGTTCTCATCGGCGATGCTGTTATAAAAAAACTCCTTTTTTGGCAACTCTGTCTCATCCAACCTCTCCCAGGAATCTGTATATTCATAGGGATAGACACCCTTTCTCGTTACAAGATCTAGATCATCCGTAAAAAATTGAAATGTATGAAAAAATTTATCTTTTGGAAGATTATTTGCAAGACGGGCTAAACTATCACTTAGAAATCTGAAACTGTCTAGAAACCTTAATTTTATTCCGCCCGCAGTCTGTTTGGAAAAAGATATATATTTTTCAGAAGTATTTGGGATTACACCAATTTTTTCACAATCACAACCCAATTGACGAACAATAAAATGTGAATCATAATTAGAACTGCCGTGAATAAATATGGGAAGATAGCGTTGATTTTTTCTTTTCAAATTACAATCATTACATAATACATTTCTAAATTTACCAGTGAAATGACAATGATCTCTTACAGGCGGGTTTAACAATGTAAAGTCTGTATTACAAGATTCGCATTGCGTAGCCAGTTTAACTCTACGCTTTTCATCATCGTTAAGAGGGAGAAGAGGTAAATTAGTTTCCGAAAATAAATTACCAATTAGATTTGCTATAGAAATTAAATAGTCCATAAATTTTGCAGCAGCATCCTTACCCCGATACAAATATGGCTCGGAAGGTAAATTAAACGAAATAGAGTCGGGTAGGTTCTGGTAAACCAAATAAACACAAAAACTCATTGGTTCGTGGTGACTATCCACTTTTGTAAATTGAGAATCAATTTTATCTACTTTTTTCAATATACTTTCAAAATCACAATATGCCACAATAGGAATTCTAAAACTGTGGTGAAAATTTGAAAACTTCAAAACCGAATCTTCTTTTGGCATAACACTTGTTACAGGTTTATTAATACGACAATCTTTTTTATGTATTTTTAATTTTTTACGCGAATCTCCTCCCTGAAAACGCACAAAACAGCGTTTACAAAATAACATATTTTCTGTATGTTTGGTAATCTGACTACGCACTAATCGCGAAAAATTCTTAATATAACAATAGTGATTTACATTATTACAAGAAATTTATAACAAGTCAAAATGAGTTCTTCTCTGTTTATAAGATATTCTTAAAGGATAAATTGTATTTTTACCATTTACTCCATATACGTTTACACTAACACCTATATTTTGTTTTTCAAACACACCTATTTGTTTTAAAGATACAGGAAAAGTAATTCCACTAAAGTTAAATTTATCAGTTAATTGTTGATATCTTTTATCCACTCTTTCTAAGTTTAATCCTACAACATAGCGCGAAAGAATAGCCCACTGAAAACATTTTTCATCCCGCAAATTCTTAGGATTAATAACAGCTTTTTTATTTTCAATAAATTTTGGAAGGCGAATATATGAACCTCCCCCAAGCGGATTGTATTTGCTGAATCTCAAAAGAAGTCCGTCTACAGAGAGCAGACTCCACCCACTACCCTTTCCCTGATATTCGTATTCTTCCAAACAAATTTGTAAAAACATATCCGATAAAAGTTCATCGATTGACGAGTCTTGAAAAACCGGAACATTGATAGTTTTAAAAGCTCTATTCTCTACACTTATATCGGTCAACATTGGTTTAGTATAAGTACATTCTACAATGATATTAAATTTTAATGGTGTATCATATTTTAATAATATATTTTCAATTAACAGTTTCATTTTTTCATTATTTCCAACTAAAAATGTACAAACATCCTTAAAAGTTGCATTATTGTTTTTTAGATAATATGTTTTCAAAACACCTCTAAAAGCGTTTTCAATTTCTATAAACTCGCCTTCATCACACCGTAGTCCCAATCTATATTCCTTTTTTCTTAAATCCATATTTATTTAACTTCTGAAGATTCAATTTTAACGTTTTTAATTTTTAAGGCTTTCTCACACGCATTTGCTAAAATGTTATTAATAGAGTTATAAATTGTAATATCATTTAATAAAAAATAACCTTTTCTGTTAACCTTTTGCCAATAATTTTTTTCAGTTGTGCATTGTTTCAAATCTTTTACATCGGTTATTTCAATTTTAATTAAATACGTTCCGGTCTCTCCGGGTGTAGTAATTTTTTTCCTTTCATTTCCCGATTGTAACTGAAACTGTTGACTTATAAGAACAGAATCGGATTTTTTAGCCAACTTTTTTGAAAATATTTTTATAAAACTATCCTCATCCTCGTCCTCGCTCTCGCTAGATTCTTCAAATTTCCTTTATTTACCTTTACACTGTTTTGCAATATTATTTAATTTCTCTACAGCTTCGAGTGAAAATTTTTGATTAGTTTCTAAAATAGGTTTTATTATAGTATTAATTTTAGTTAGTGATAATTCTTTGTCTTTTGATTGTACTTTAGCATATAAAGAATCCAAAATATTTTGAACTACAATGAGCGGTTGATATAGCAAAGAGTTATTCGAATTTTGATATTCTTGTTTTACTATTCGATAAAATCTATCCCACTTATTAACAGAAACTAATCCCAGCTTAAAAAGAATTGATACAATTTCACCAATACTAAACATACCAGTCAAAACAGTGCTGCTCTCCGTTTAACGGGCCGATCTTCTGCTGTTGAGGTGGTGCCGGTAGTGGTGGTTGGCCCAAAGGTCCAGCAAGATCTAATTGTACAGCCTGTTGTGGTGGTGGTGGAGGAGAAGTCAAAGTTGGAGGTGATGATGGAAGAATGTATTCCTCGTCAAATTCTCGAACGAAAATGCCAGCCATTTCTATAATAAATAGAATATATGACTTTCAGTTTAAACAACTCTTGATGTTGAAGTACAAACAAGCGCAAGTATAAGTTTAAACAACTCTTAGCGTTGTAATACAAAACAAACACACAAGTGTTAATAGTTTATAAAATAACAACAAATACTTACTTGTGTGTTGAAGTAGGATTTGAAACTACTGATGTCTGTCTCTCTTGTAAGTCTCTCTTTATATACTATATCTCAAGGATGAAAGTATTTCCCCGCAATTATACACGTGCATGTAGGTTTCACAATGCCCTTGCTTGTTGATTCTGGAAAGCACGATTTGCGTAATAATCTTGCAAGTTATCCTTGTTGTGTCTTTACTGTCTAATGAGACGCTTAAAGTTGTTTACAAGATTTCGCAAAATCATATTTATTACTTGTTTCAATCAATCAGTGGTTTTCCCGTCAAGGCTATAATTAACGTCCGCAATTATTTAGCAAGGCTTCCCGGTGCAATTATTTTAATGACGCCTGCAATTAGGTTCACAAAGTTGTTTTCCCCGTCAAGGCTACCAGCGGCAAACATTCCAATTATTTTAATAACGTTCGCAATTATTTAGCAAGGGTACAATTATTTTAATAACGTCCGCAATTAGTCGAGTAACACGCCTGTTTAATAAACCACTTTAAGTTGTATTTCCCAGTATCATTATTTTACATCGAATAATGAGCCAATTTAAATTGATTACAAGATTTATCATTGTATTTCCTCGTAGCAATTATTTATGTTTCACAACGTTCAATTCGTTTGTTATAAAAGCTAGAATCGACTTGGAATATTACAAGTTAAAAGATGTTGTGTGTTAAAAGGCGTCAGACTTTTTCAGCGGCTGATTATATTTTTATAACTAGTGTTATATCGTGCAACAGAAAGTGCAGCAGTTTTATTGTTAAGAAGAGACTCGTTGATTGATTACATTAGCCTCATCCGTATAATTGGATCTACCATTTACTTGCCTTTCAACAATACGTTGTACTATTTTGCGCAATAAACTCGTGGTACCCTCTATTAAAATATCCGCGCTCCCAACAGGAATGTAATACACGTTCGCTTCACTCATTTAAGTCTAACACGGTCTTATACTATGGATTGCCCATACAAAATATATCATTATTGCAATTATTAATAACACAACTGTCGCTAACACACATATAAACATTATTTCGTTTAATCACGCTATTCCTATTGATTCAATACTCCCGCAAAGTATAGGGACCATAGCAAATACACTGCAGCTAACAATGCTACAAACAAAATTATTGTGACTATATAATGACACATTTAATACCTCCTAGCACATATCAATCCTTGTTATGTCTATATATTCAAATATTACATACGCGCTTCTCTCGCACGCAGATACATATTTCAAATCTCCTAACATTGAACCTAAATACTCATTTAACCATTCTCTAATTGACTTGGTGGTCGGCCTACTAATAACCTGTCCTATTTTTGTTTGGTTGGATTCATATTTTAAAACATAATAGGTGATTTCCACGTTAGCAGCGCTTATTTTTCTATACTCATAGACTTTATTATATGTTCCTGACCCGTCAGTTCGGCACACATATTCCTTGACACTGTTGTCATTTACCCATAAAGGCCTTAAACGAATTCCGCCACTCATTTAGGATTTCCTAATTACCCGCGGTATGGCATAAACTGGCTCTAATTTTGACACACTTGGCGCGGCTGTTTTACGAGTTGCTGTTTTATCGCTAGTATATTCATAATATGCTGTTGCAACTGCGTTTCGAGTTCCCACGCGAGTAAATAAATTTTGTTTAATTGCCCTTGTATATTTGGCTTAAATGTACTACTCGGCGCAGTCCCAAACGGTCTACAGACACTTTTGTCCATAAATGGAACGTAAAGTTCTGTCTTTCCCTTACGCAAATTTAATTTCCCTATTTCGATTTTTAACACCCCAAATTTCCCTTAAGTTTTACAATTTTGAAAAAAAAAAGAATTTAGAAATTTTCCTTTTTAGTCCCAATTCTCGAGCCAATCTTCTTCTATAAAGAGATCATCCTCGCTACTTTTGTACTCTTCCAAGAACTCTACTCGTATAACCGGTCTCACGTAAGCCACTGGCGGCCGTTCAAACCCCAATGTTGCAACAAAACTCCTCGCAATAGCGTCTCTACGCGGCCCTTCCTTTGGAATTACAATTTCTACTTCCGCGCGACCAATTAACCCGTTAATAAATTTCTTTGTTTTATACCCCCGAACTTCGTAATTTCTTACGATTGCTTTAAATATTTGATTTATCGTAATTGTATCACTCTCGGGTCCCAAACACAGAGATAGACTACGCCTTCCCACTAAATATTCTGTCCCGATTATTTTTTTCTCTTTCTTAATATTGCTACACAAATACTTATGAACTCTATAGTTCTCACACCTCTCAGTTGTAGCCTCAATTTCAACTACCATTAAGTCCTTATAACAAATAAAAACCTGACTTAGACAATTGTACTGTTTTTCATCGAAATATTCGAAAAACATAACCTAGCCCTTTTCAGCTATATTTCAAAGTGCTACTTCGCTTTTCAATCACCACCGCTGGCCACCACTGTTATGACCCACCCGTGGGCAGAGCGTTACAGAAATTTAGGATGTTATTATTCCAAAAGGTTACTGGTTTGGTAGTTTGTGATTGATACGGCAGCTAGGCAGCAGGCTTCGAAATACACTTGAATCAGGGAACTTAATTTTATAATGGAAACACAAATCTACGTAAACACCTTGAGGTTTATTTATATTCAAGAAAACTTTACAGATTACAAAAGTTTATAAATTCTGTTTCAACTCAATTACAAGGAAAATAGCATAAATGATGTTATCAACTAATAGACAAATAAAGACAATTTACATAAGTTAATTATTACTTTATGGAATACTGTTACGTGAATTATTTACTCTAATGAATTTACTAGTATGCTCATACCAATTGAATAATTTAATTACTTATATTTATCGACAGTTCATATATTTTCGAATTAATCTCTCGACAATATGATTTATAACAAACAACGATTTTTACTCACTCGTTAGAAGAATTAAGTACATATCGGATATACTTCGCTAAGTATCAAAGACAGAAGGCGACTTCCAAAAGACAGCTGGGCAGGACTACCAGGCAGAACTTCTCAAGCTGAATTCTCGTACAGAACGTCATCAATTTACTAGCTAACGTTTTGTGGTTTAGTATCCCCTCTCTAATAAGTTACATCCGCTCATCTATATGTCCTTATAAGGATATAATTTGATATCTCTGTTCTTATTGGTTCTACTTAAGAGCTATGGAACTTTCCCAGGGATCGCCCGTATGACGCAATTGATCAACAAAAAAATTAAGTTAAGTTACTGCTTGGGAACGGTTTTGGGTTTTCGCTTCCCACACATCTGTTTAATTTCGGCTAGCTTGAAGTTTGACTAATTAATTGGGCTCGTCTCGCGGCACGTCTGTTATTTCAATTGACTATACAGTGTCGTTCACTGAATAGTTTTATCTTACATATTTCTGGGCATAACACTAATTCCGCCGGTACCAATTTTATAAAGATATGGTCTGAAGTTTGGTTGGTAAATGGTTTCCAAAAAGTTTTATAGCTTTGAGAAAATATTTCGCTCAAGGTTTGAATGAAATACGGATATTTCCTTGAAATGTGGACTAAAGTTTAATTTAACTGAAGGAACTACTATACAATTTTACCTTATGTTGGTTTTTGAAAACCCTTCTCTAATTGAAAAAAGGTTTATGGAATCCGAGAAAATGTGGCAGGCTTGCGAGTATCGCAACATGCCGTTTCCTTTTAGAAGAACATATTGCGTGTTATACTTGGAATTCCTTACTTGGCACCTCCAAGTAGTCTGTAATAGTTTAGGATGGCTATAGACCCATACTGTCTAGCACAATGGCCTGCTAAAGATTGGATTGAAGTCGTCTAGTTTCTTGCAGGACTTCTCCACTCCATGTTTTACTAACATGATAAGCTCAACTTAGGTTAACTGATTACCTGAATATCCTGTTTCATATATTTTTTGCTTTTGCCAGAACAAGTGCTTTCATCAAGTCTTCGTCTAAATAGAAACAAGTAACAACAAAAAACACATTAAAAATATTGAACCAATAGTATCTTACTGCAGTGAAAAATTAGAAATGTCCCCCAGAACTCAAAACCGTTTAGTAAGACAACATATTTGTGAGCTTTAGATGAATAAAGACACAATCAAAAGTTTGATAAGTTACAAAAATTACGTCATATGGTTCATGAAAATTTCATGCTTTATCAAATATTAGTCTTGAACCCACTAAAACGCTTAGTAAGACAAACATTTTGTGGGCTTTCCTACTTTAAGACAACAATTTTCCTCTGCTATATAGCTCTGCTACATAGTGTAAATCTAGCTTTATTGAAGTAACACTAAAAGCTGGAAACAGGGGATTCAAAGATTTTGAAGGAGTCGGTTAGTTCATTACGACAATTTCTCCGTGTGCTTAAGTTTCCTGGCAATTGTTTTAACGTTATTTGCAAAAATATTTAATTTTTGATTCTTAATGATCTTTTATACGTTTATAAGTTCTTATTACTAATTGAGAGTTGGTTCATTCACTCCCTAGTTACAATCTTTTGTGGTAGTTTCTCACGTTTGTCTAGATCAGTTTATCATAAATTTAGTGGTTTCTCTTAAATTTCTCGGTTTGTTTACATTTAGATAACATGATTCAACTAATTGGATATTTTTATCCCAAAAACCAAGTGTTATTTTAAAAAAAATTTATAAAATTATTTTTTTATAAAAATATTTAATCATATGTTATTGAGTGTTGTGTTTATTTTTTAAATCCTCTCTCCATTACAAATAGTAAGGTATAAAACAAAAGGGTAATAAATCAAAAGACAGTACATTTTAAATGTATTTATAACAATGTCAACAACAATTTATAACAAGTTTTTGTTACACATATTTTCATAGTTTTCGTCTTACTACTACAGTGTTTTATATCTAATCTAATGTAATCCCCTCTTCATTTGAAAGAGTAAGGTATACAAAAATTAAATGCAATGAGCAATACAATAACATTTTAATTAATAGTTAATAAGAACTAAATGACAACAATTAAAAGCATTAGTTTTTTAGCAATATTGATAGTGTCCATAAGCTATAGTGTTTATACCATCATCACAGACGATTCTTTTATCATCATATGCACTTAAAGCAAGCTTATTAATTGTAAGTGCTTTTAAACAATGATTTTGAGATCTAAACACTTTACATTCTTTTCTAATATTTATATAAAAGTTTTAACAATTTTTATAGTCTTGAAAATTTATATTTTGTTTTACAACAGCTTTAGTACCACCTTTTGCTTTTTTATTTTCACAAACATTGTCATCAGAACTTTTACATGTAAAGCAATACAATTTAGGTCGTAAGCCAATAAACTCAATTATAGGATTACTGTTACATTCATCTTTAATTTACCTAAAACCTTTTTATTATTGTCAAAATAACATTCGTGATTAACAGGATAATCAGATGTATCAAAAAAATGTTTGAGATCAGGTTCTACTATATCTTTATAAATATCATCAGTAATAATTTCTAGAAAAAAAGAATCAGCGTCCATATATAAAAGGTTCATACTCTCTAATCCATATTTGTGTTCTTAATACATTATAATAAAAATCATACATCAAACTTTTACTCAATTCTAATACACTGAATCCTATATAAATAGGTTTATTAAACACAACAGTTTCTTTCGCACTTCTAACTGCTCAAAGTGACTCATCATAATTATCGATTCTAGATAAACTGGCTTACATATAAGTTTATTTAATCTTTTTTCATTATTCACTAATTCAATGACTTGCCTTTTTCTTATATTTTCAATTGTTTTTCCAAACATAGCGTTTACTAATAATTTATAAAACTCTTTTTCAAAAATGTTTTTTGCAAGTTTTTGTTTTTCAGTATTAAACAAAACATAAGGTTTCAACCAAGGTTCCTGATTAAATTTAAGAATTTTATGAATTTTCTTAATTATTAAACCACTTTGAACAGCTTGCTTTAAATTTATGTAATGAACAACATAATTCTTTTTTTCTTCTAAAGTAGTTAATAATTTTGTTTGTTTCTCGTTAGGAGGACATTTATTTTCACAGAGAAACGGAAGTTCATTATGCACATTGTGTAATTTCTCAGGATATTCAATATCTACTTCCAATATGTAACCTTTAGGAGAATCATCAGGTATAGAAAGTATGTCAAAATTTTCGAAATTTTTTTCCATTTAAATTTATTTTTCGCCATAGCTTTACTTAAAGCCCAACCATAGAGGTTATTACAGTCAGTAGAGAGTATTTGTATGTTCTGGTGCAAGGTCATTTCAAGGGCAT
>JAGFPH010012815.1:0-15870 GCA_018207615.1 Philaenus spumarius | reverse complement strand
TGATTGTTAATTTTGCCAAACCAGACTCCCATCCACAACCACAGCACACAATATTTTGAAACTGCCTTGTGCGGTAAAATCCAGATTTGACCAATTGCTTAGATGTGCAACTGTATAATGCATCACCCCAACGACCTGTATCATCTCTGCCGTAGTCGACCTTGTTGTTGTTGGTTTGGGTAGAAGCGTCAACCATCCTAGCTGATAAAGCCTTGGCGACAATAGAACCAGAATCGGTCATGATTCACTTTTCGGTTTCTTTGGTGGTGGTTGTAACGTAAAACCTTCTAATTGATTGGATACTGCTCTGCTAGACTCACCAGTTAGACGTTCTTCTCTTGCACGATCCGCTGCTAATCTGATCCAACAAATACCGTTTCTCGCCTCCTTATGTTCAGAATCGTTGCCCACGTAATAAATGGAAGTCAAATCGTCTCGAAAATGAACTCTACGGCTGCTGCTGCTGCTGGACATAACCTTTACACTAACTCTCGAAACACTGAGCGCAAGGCTTTAAATACAGAAACATTAGCCTTGCGAAACCTTTACGTAACTGTGGGAATTTACATTGCGAAACATGTTTGTCGCTAATAGCCTTGACGGGAATTTACGTCTTGCGACATTGTGTTGCAAACAAAACCACTTATCGGGTAGCCTTGCTCGGATGTGTTAGCCTTGACGAGAAAAACAACTTGCGTTATTAAAATAATTGGAATGTTTGCCTTGACGGGGAAAACCAGCGGGCTTCATTACCGGGCTTGGCCTTGCTAAATAATTGCGGATGTTATTATTAAAATAATTATCGCTCGGGAAAAACAACCTAATTGCGGGCGTCATTAAAATAATTGCACCGGGCTTAGCCTTGCGGACCTGTTAGCCTTGACGGGAAAAACCCGTGCGTGCGTCATCACTGGGTGGCCTTGATGCCCGCGCGTGTGCCTTGTGACGTCACAACGACATTGACTTCAGCGGGGTCAATGACCGGTTAATTAGAGAAAGTATGCAGGAATGCGGGTCAATTACCAAAATTATGCAAATTAGGAGTTAAATTATGCAGGAATGCGGGCCAATTACCAAAATTATGCAAATTAGGGGTTAAATTATGCAGGAATGCGGGCCAATTATGCAAATTAGGGGTCAATGACCGGGTAATTGGGGTCAATGACCTTAGTCAAGTGTGGTATATGGATGACCTTCAAATGACCTTGTTCCAGAAGGAACATTTACCTTCTACTCCACTACCTTCCAAGAATCCCCTGTTACAATAACCTCGTCGGTTTTTAAGAATACCGTTCCTTGATTGATGGTGCAATGCTGCGCTGTGCATCCTGCGAAGTCACTGCTAACATTTTCGGCATAGCTGCTTGCGCTCAATACGCCTAAACCTGGAACACCGATTTTTCAAATTACTGCTTGCGCTTTTAAGCTACCGTGCGTGGGTTAGTGGTTAGTGCGACCTATAATAAGTTTGAATCCATCCGGATTTCTTAGTGACTAGCGACACTCGTTTGCAACTTTCGCGGCGTGCAATTTACCTCTTAGCAAAACTAGGTTGGTTTATAAGGTTTTCCTTCCTGAAATCAGCTACGCACCCAGGGGTTATGATCGGCTGGTGTACGCGCCTACAACAGCAGTTACTAATTGCTCATAAGTTTCATTTTTCATTCAATAAAGTGCGTTAGCTAAGGTTTCCCTCTGCATAAATCGCCTCCGCTGTACTATTGCAACAGCACTTCGTAACATGACCTATATACATCCATATATAGTCAATTCCCTCTACTCTAAAGTTTTGGTTATAGTCGAAACCGTCTTATAACTATTTCTTTCCTAACTTCCTAACATTAGGTTACTTATTATTTTTACGTGACTTCATTACTTGCGCCTGCGCCACTCGTACTTGGTGCGGCTAAATTCGCTCGCGTTCTCGCTCTAGTATTATACGCTGGCCCTACATGCTCTGCGTTAACATTTTCTGTTATTTGCCGCTCTACATAATTGCTAACCGTATAGCTATCGTCGTCTACATTAACCGTCTCAGGAGACATCACTTCGTCGTCCAGAGTTAAATCCATTTCCATTAATTCTAAATCGCTGTCGTTTTCTAATTCCTCATCGCTCGCTTCGCGACTTTCATTTACTTCATGCGAATTAATTAACATAATTCTCGGAATGTATTCCGTTAATTCTGTGTCTAAAGGCTCATCATCTACTGAACTATCTATAATCTCGTCTGTCGCTGGCGCTACACTAATCTGTTTGTCCCTGACGCGGGAATGTGGCACGCGCCTCTGACTATTTGCCTTGTCCCCTCTACACAACTTCATGCGGTTCACCCCTATGTTGTCTAATTTACCGTTGTCATATCGTATTGAATAAACTAAATCGTTTATTTTCCTTTCTACTACATATGGGAATACAAAAGGTCGGGCGAACTTCGAACCTGCCTTTTGCTTTATTTGTGGGTTATAAACATATACTAAATCTCCGACTTCGTATGTGATTAACTTACTATTTTTGTCGTAATGCGCTTTGCTTTTGGCTTTACTCTTTTCTGTCATTTCTGCGGCTACACGATGTGCCTCTTTCATTTTGCTGTGTAATTCAGCTACAGGACTTTGTAAAACCAGGTGAGGTTGCACTTCGTCATCAAATGGTAAACGGGGTTCCCTTCCGTGGAGTAAAAAGTAGGGCCTAAACCCGGTACTACTATTTTTGGCTGCCCTGTAGGCAAATAGCACGTACGGTACATAAGTGTCCCATTGTCTCGCGTTTTTGTCTACAAAATGTGATATCATGTCACCGAGTGACCGGTGGAGACGCTCAACCACACCATTACACCTGGGATTATAGGCAGTTGTGTTCAATTTATTTATACATAATAGAGAACAGGTTTCTTTAAACAATTTTGACACAAAGTTAGACCCTTGGTCTGTCAATAACTTCTTTGGTGCGCCGTGTCTTGTAATGACATGGGTTACAAAATATTTTGCTACCGTTTCTGCGGTCTGGTCTTTTATTGGAATCGCTTCCGGATAACGAGTATGAAGATCGATAAACGTGAGTAAATATTTATTATTTGACTCCGTTACGGGTAATGGTCCTACGATGTCACATGACATTAACTCGAACGGTTCAAGCACTTTCTCGAATTTTCCGAGGGGTGCTTTGTTACGTTTCCCCAATTTTCTTTTGTTACAAGAGTCACACTTTAATACATAAGATTCTATTTCTTTGTTCATTTTAGGCCAATAATATCTGTTTTTAATTAATCCCTGCGTCCTTTTTACGCCTTGGTGCGCTGCGAATGGCGTGTCATGGTGATTTGTGATGACACGTTTTACCATAGTCTGCGGCACTACTAGCTTATATTCTCCGTTTTCGATTTTATACAAAATACCGTCCTTGTCTAACAAATAGCTGCTATTTTCGTCTTTTTCTAAATTCGCGCAAATGTCTTTACAGAATGCATCTCGATTTTGCTCGTGCAAAATATGTTCTCTAGTCCAAATTGGATTTATTTCGACTTTACCTACTAGTTTGTCTCTAGTCCTATTTGTGTCGCGACTCACGCATCGTGAAAGCCCGTCTGCATTGCCATGCAGTTTCCCTTTCTTATGGACAATTTCCATTTCAAATTCCGAGAGTTTCACACTCCATCGTGCCAACCGGCCCGTTGGGTCTTTTAAGTTATATAACCACCTTAACGCACTATGATCGGTTATCACAGTGAACTTACGTCCAAATAGATAACAACGAAAATACTTTGTGGCAAATACTACGCTCAATAACTCAAGCTGAGTTGTGGGGTAATTCCGTTCAGCTTTATTTAAAACTCTACTTGCATAAGCGATAGGTCTCTCTCCTTCTGGATATACTTGTGATAAAATAGCCCCTAACGCATTTTGACTGGCATCCGTGGATACTACGAATGGTTTTGTAAAATCTGGGTACGCGCGTACTGGATGTGTACATAATGCACCTTTTAGTACTTCAAACGACGCTTGCTGTGGTTCGGACCACTTAAACACTACGTTTTTCTTTGTCAATTCCGTAAGAGGTCGGGCTTTTTCTGCAAACCCCTCGATAAACCACCTATAATATGACGCTAGCCCTACAAAGGCTCTTACGTCTCTCACGCACCTAGGAATCGGGAAGTTACTTACAGCTTCTACCTTTTTAGGATCTGGTTTAATTCCAGCACTTGTGATCAAGTGTCCTAAGTATTCGACCTGCTCGTGAGCGAAAAAACATTTTTGTGGCTGAATTTTTAAGTTCGCGTCCCTGAGGCGACTGAACACTTCTCTTAGACTCTGCGCGTGCGCTTCTATCGTCGGCGAGTGCACAATTATGTCATCTAAGTACACAAAGCAACGGGAATTTATCAACCCTGCGAGGGTGGAGTCCATGAGGGTTTGGAATGTCGATGGAGCACTGGCCAACCCGAACGCCTTTTTGGTATACTCCCAGTGACCACCCGGGGTCGAAAACCCGGTCTTTTCAATATCCTTAGGGTTCATAGCAATTTGGTAATAACCTGCTGCCAAATCCAGCGTTGTAAAATATTTACATTTTCCTAACTGATCTAAAGTTTCATCGATCCTTGGCAGGGGGTATGAGTTCCCTCGGGTTACTGCATTTAAGTTCCTAAAGTCTGTAACGAACCTATATTTCGGTTCCCCTGTCGGAGATTTCTTCGAAACCACCAGAGCGGGCGCGCTCCACGGTGAATCGGAAGGTCTAATTACGTCTTTTCCTAACAACTCTCGAATACATTCGTCTAGTATTGGTTTCTGATGGTACGGAACGCGATACGGGGCCCTACGAATGGGTGCTGCATCGCCCGTGTCTATACTGTGAGTCACGCGACTCGTACAGCCTAACTTCCCTGTTCCGTCATAAAATAAATCTCTATATTCTAATAAAACTGGTAAGATAATTTCCTTCTCGCTATCTCCTAGATGCTTTAATGCATTGATAATCTGCTCATCTTCTATCTGTTGAGGTTTGGATGGGCCGGATCCCATTTCCGTATGGATCGAACTGCGGTTTCATTTGTAGGATGCGCTGACCTAAACTTCCTGTCGCGGTTTGACACTTGCACATCTTTATCTATATGTGCGCTTCCTAACTCATTAAAATTATCTTTTCCTTGTTCGACTATATTTTCACAAATTTCTTCCGAAGTTATAAATTCTGTAATTCCTAACTTAACATTTTTAGCTAAATGTAATGGCTCACGGCTACAATTTGCTACCAAAACAAATACCTTTTCATACTTAGATTTATTATCTTTTAATTTACTGGACTTGCAATTACTTTGCACCAACTCGTTACGCACATTTAATATTCCTTTATTATTCAAAACATTAGGCCTACTATTACAAGAACGCTTATCTCTATTCGCGTCGCAATCACTCCGACCGCAATGATTAGACTCGGTGTCTTTACTGTATCTACATTTATTTCTTCCGACTGGCCTATTCACAAAATCTTTATTTTTACAAACTTTTAAATAATTTTCACGATTGCTACCTTGCATACATAAATTATTTTCGTTATTT
Organism: Philaenus spumarius; assembly: GCA_018207615.1. Lineage (NCBI taxonomy): Eukaryota > Metazoa > Arthropoda > Insecta > Hemiptera > Aphrophoridae > Philaenus > Philaenus spumarius. The sequence goes on along the minus strand of JAGFPH010012815.1, from coordinate 10,309 downwards.
CCACGACTTTGACTCAAATTACCCCGTTCGTACTGAACATTGTTAACATAACCTTTACTCGGTTCAACATTACCATTTCTAAAACCATTATTTTCATTTAACGCTTGTGTCCTACCCCGGACCACTTCACTAAACAATTGTTCACGCGGAACATTTCTACAAAACTGAGGTTCACCCCGAACCTTACCATAAAACTTTTGTTCATCCCGAACAAACTAATAAAAATTCTCACTAGGTTTTTCGCTTCGCTTTGCAGCTACGCGGTCTAACGATGCTCGCAGCTTATTACCTGAACGTTCGATTTTACCAAAACTAATTTCCCTGCCTAACGCATTGCCCTGCAGTGGCAACTTACCTGCGCTATCCTGGCTAAATTTCTTACAAAGAACATTTTTATTTCTGACTTCTACACCGGACCTCGGCGTCTTTATGAAGTCTTTTACACAACTTTCACACAAATTACTTTTATTTTTACCCTCTACATCACCTGATGTCTTTAACATGAGAGTTTCGCTTACAATATTTTCATCTTGAGGTTCTGCGCTCACACACGCCTTTAACATGAACCCCATCCCAATAACACGATTACAAAAATCACAAATACCCCGGAATTTAACAGCTTTTACCTCGCGCGTTTTTTCCGTTGTTGGCACAATTCCAACATTAACACAATTTATTTTACATAACGATCGTGCAACCTGCAATCCCTGCGTGGTTAACACTACTGGCTCTACGTGTAACAATTCTGTTTTTGGATTTCGCAATAGAACCCGTCCTTCAACTACGGTTTGTGACAAAGGTTCCAGTATAATATCTTTGGAATTTCTTATTTCTCCCTCGATTTCCGGCTCTTTTAGTACACGCTTTTCGGTTTGTTTAACTTCGCAAGTGATCAATTTGCTTTGTTTCCCATTCCGCGTTACTTTTAGCGTACTCACGCGAACCACGATCTTCTCGAAAGAAGGGGACCCGTTTTGAGTATAATTTTATTTTCCACTATATTTATACACGCTTTATATTTCCTAAGAAAATCTAATCCTAACAGTCCATCGTAGGTCAACTTCAAGGGTGATACCCTAAACTTTTGAGAGAATTCCGACTCTCCTACATAAAAATCTACATTTTGATTTCCCATAATTTGTAACTCGCCTCCGGTTAATCCCGCGGCGTGTACGTCCGTCTGACTAACTTCTGCGTTACTTACGCCTTCTTTTAATATAGAAATCGCGCTTCCCGAGTCGACTAATAATTCCCGTTCTATATTATCGATTTTTACACGCATGACTAAATCTGCACTATTTTCCTCACACTGGCATTCGACACTCGGTTCAATAATTCTATTTACCAACCTTCGCCTTGCGCGGCGGGCGAGGTATTTGTTTCCGCCAGCCGATTTCTGTTTGGGTGCTCGGTCTGACTAGACCCGAAACACTTATTCGCGAAATGACCCTTCTTGTGGCACCTGTAGCACTCTACCTGGGCCATATCTAACGGCGCTCGCTGCTCCCTGCTATATCTCGAACTCGCGTTACTGTCATATCCGCGCGCGTTACTGCTTTGGGGCCTACTTGTCTCACCTCGCTCGTTTGGCCTCCTATAATTGTTACCAAATCTGTCCCTTGGTGGACTCGTTTGGTTTGGGGGGGTATAATTGCTAACCCTCCTCGGCGCTCTACAATCCTTGCCCCGCCTTCTGACAATTATAACACGTAATTGTTGTACTAAAAACAGTTTTCTGACCTCTTTCCGCACGGGTATCATTTTCCGCATTATAAACGGCTATTGCTATATTCAAAGCCTCCGATAGGCTCGTAGGGAGACGAAATCTGCACTGCGTCCCCATTTGACCCGATAATCCAGATACAAAAGCGGCTAACAACCTGCGCTCCGCCTCTGAATTAATAATTCTTTGTTCTACAGGATCCTCACTTGGACGTATCGTGAGGGCGCATAACTTTCTGCACCTATCGCAAAAAGCCTCCGGCCCCTCGTCGCGACGCTGCTTTGCAAATTAGTATAGTGCAATTGCGCGCACTGTTTATCCCTAAACCGATCTATAAAGGCCTCTTTTACTTTATTATAGGTCACTTCACCAGTATTTAAATCTGGCTGATTTCATAGAAATAATGCCGCGGCCCCGCGCACTTTCAACGAGACTATATTGACCTTATCTTTCTCTGTCCAATTGCCCATTGACGCGGCCTGGTCTATTCTCCGGAAAAACTCGTGTACAGAGAGTCCGTGCGCCTCTCCCTTGTATTCTAACACAAAAGACGCCGTCGCCAAATCCTTAGTTCTACCCATTTCCAACGCTTCTAACCGCGCCCTTAACAAGGTTATTTCTGCCTCCGCTGCGGCCATTTCTGCGTTTGGCTCTGACATAATGAATTATTTAAAAATACTCTTTAACTTAACGAATTATCTTTATTCCGCTAGATACTCTATTTCAATTTTTATTATTCTCACACGCCTTACATTAGCCTCATCCGTATAATTGGATCTACCATTTACTTGCCTTTCAACAATACGTTGTACTATTTTGCGCAATAAACTCTTGGTACCCTCTATTAAAATATCCGCGCTCCCAACAGGAATGTAATACACGTTCGCTTCACTCATTTAAGTCTAACACGGTCTTATACTATGGATTGCCCATACAAAATATATCATTATTGCAATTATTAATAACACAACTGTCGCTAACACACATATAAACATTATTTCGTTTAATCACGCTATTCCTATTGATTCAATACACCCGCAAAGTATAAGGACCATAGCAAATACACTGCAGCTAACAATGCTACAAACAAAATTATTGTGACTATATAATGACACATTTAATACCTCCTAGCACATATCAATCCTTGTTATGTCTATATATTCAAATATTACATACGCGCTTCTCTCGCACGCAGAAACATATTTCAAATCTCCTAACATTGAACCTAAATACTCATTTAACCATTCTCTAATTGACTTGGTGGTCGTCCTACTAATAACCTGTCCTATTTTTGTTTGGTTGGATTCATCTTTTAAAACATAATAGGTGATTTCCACGTTAGCAGCGCTTATTTTTCTATACTCATAGACTTTATTATATGTTCCTGACCCGTCAGTTCGGCACACATATTCCTTGACACTGTTGTCATTTACCCATAAAGGCCTTAAACGAATTCCGCCACTCATTTAGGATTTCCTAATTACCCGCGGTACGGCATAAACTGGCTCTAATTTTGACACACTTGGCGCGGCTGTTTTACGAGTTTCTGTTTTATCGCTAGTATATTCATAATATGCTGTTACAACTGCGTTTCGCGTTCCCACGCGCGTAAATAAATTTTGTTCAAATTGCCCTTGTATATTTGGCTTAAATGTACTACTCGGCGCAGTCCCAAACGGTCTACAGACACTTTTGTCCATAAATGGAACGTAAAGTTCTGTCTTTCCCTTACGCAAATTTAAATTCCCTATTTCGATTTTTAACACCCCAAATTTCCCTTAAGTTTTACAATTTTGAAAAAAAAAGAATTTAGAAATTTTCCTTTTTAGTCCTAATCCTCGAGCCAATCTTCTTCTATAAAGAGATCATCCTCGCTACTTTCGTACTCTTCCGAGAACTCTACGCGTATAACCGGTCTCACGTAAGCCACTGGCGGCCGTTCAAACCCCAATGTTGCAACAAAACTCCTCGCAATAGCGTCTCTACGCGGCCCTTCCTTTGGAATTACAATTTCTACTTCCGCGCGACCAATTAACCCGTTAATAAATTTCTTTGTTTTATACCCCCGAACTTCGTAATTTCTTACGATTGCTTTAAATATTTGATTTATCGTAATTGTATCACTCTCGGGTCCCAAACACAGAGATAGACTACGCCTTCCCACTAAATATTCTGTCCCGATTATTTTTTTCTCTTTCTTAATATTGCTACACAAATACTTCTGAACTCTATAGTTCTCACACCTCTCAGTTGTAGCCTCAATTTCAACTACCATTAAGTCCTTATAACAAATAAAAACCTGACTTAGACAATTGTACTGTTTTTCATCGAAATATTCGAAAAACATAACCTAGGCCTTTTCAGCTATATTTCAAAGTGCTACTTCGCTTTTCAATCACCACCGCTGGCCACCACTGTTATGACCCACCCGTGGGCAGAGCGTTACAGAAATTTAGGATGTTATTATTCCAAAAGGTTACTGGTTTGGTAGTTTGTGATTGATACAGCAGCTAGGCAGCAGGCTTCGAAATACACTTGAATCAGGGAACTTAATTTTATAATGGAAACAATAATCTACGTAAACACCTTGAGGTTTATTTATATTCAAGAAAACTTTAGATTACAAAAGTTTATAAATTCTGTTTCAACTCAATTACAAGGAAAATAGCATAAATAATGTTATCAACTAATAGACAAATAAAGACAATTTACATAAGTTAATTATTACTTTATGGAATACTGTTACGTGAATTATTTACTCTAATGAATTTACTAGTATGCTCATACCAATTGAATAATTTAATTATTTATATTTATCGACAGTTCATATATTTTCGAATTAATCTCTCAACAATATGATTTATAACAAACAACGATTTTTACTCACTCGTTAGAAGAATTAAGTACATAACGGATATACTTCGCTAAGTATCAAAGACAGAAGGCGACTTCCAAAAGACAGCTGGGCAGGACTACCAGGCAGAACTTCTCAAGCTGAATTCTCGTACAGAACTGACTAGATAAGTCTCATCAATTTACTAGCTAACGTTTTGTGGTTTAGTATCCCCTCTCTAATAAGTTACATCCGCTCATCTATATGTCCTTATAAGGATATAATTTGATATCTCTGTTCTTATTGGTTCTACTTAAGAGCTATGGAACTTTCCCAGGGATCGCCCGTATGACGCAATTGATCAACAAAAAAATTAAGTTAAGTTACTGCTTGGGAACGGTTTTGGGTTTTCGCTTCCCACACATCTGTTTAATTTCGGCTAGCTTGAAGTTTGATTAATTAATTGGGCTCGTCTCGCAGCGCGTCTGCTATTTCAATTGACTATACAGTATCGTTCACTGAATAGTTTTAGCTTTCATATTTCTGGGCATAACACCCTTCTCTCCCCAGAAGAAGAAATTTTCCAAAAAAAATTTCTTTTATACCGAAAAATTTAAATAAGTTCCATGGTTGAGCATACTTTACAGTTTCAATTTCGCTAACATTTACAATACACAATTACATTTTCAATCAGAGTTGATTCTGTGTAAGTCCACATAGTTTTAAGAGAGAGTTAAAAACTGTGCTGAATTCAGCCAGTCAACAAAACAGTAACTGTCGATGTGAGCATCGGCAAACTCCACAAAAGGTAAAGTTTTCGGAATACCATAGTATGAGTACGTACGTACCCTATTTGAAATATTAAAAATATGGAAAAAGTCTAAAAATATTTTCAACTTTGTGTCTGGAACAATCAGTTCCAAACCCACAGCCGATTTCTTGATAAATTCAATTAAATCTTTTAATTCCGAAATTGATAAAAATGGGCGGCCAAAACCCCCAATCTTAAAAGTTGTCACGCCCTCTTTTACACATAACACATCCAACAATACAAAATGACTGGCGGTTAAAAAACTAAACATATTCCGCCTCCACCGGAAACTGCTCACAGGCAAAATTTCTGAAACACAAAGTCAATCAATTAAATAATGACCACATGTATGACTATATGTGTTGTAATCCCATCTTCACATATATATCTTTTATCATCCTCCGAGCTTAATGCTAATTTATCAACAGTAATTGATTGAATATTATGTTTTCTCGATCTAAACAGTTTCATTTCCTTTCTAAGTTTAACTCCTTCAAATAAACATTTCTTGTAATCTTCAAAACAAATTTGTTTCTTAACCACAGGTTTCGTTACACCTTTTGCTTTTTTTGTCACCTCATCGTTTTCAGTTTTAAATGTGTACAATTTCGGGCGTAAACCGACAAATTCTGTGATTACAACACCCATACATTCATCTTTGAAACAGCCCAGTTTCTTTTTATTCTCTGTTGAATAATTCTTATGTTCGGGAGGATAATCAGACATATCGACATATTTTTTCATTTGTAAAAGATCTTCGTATACGTTTTCTGTAAAGATTTCGTAGAAATAGGAGTCTGTGTCTAGATACATCAGGTTTACAGTTTTATTTTTGTAAATTTTTTTATAATTTCATAATGAAATTCGTACATATGATATTTACTTAGTTCTAAAACAGATAAACCGACATATATAGGTTTATTGAATAAAATTTTCTCTTTACCACATTCGATAGCGCAGAGATTTTCATTATAAATTATTCTATTCAAAAAATTTGGTTTTGAAATCAATCGTTTCAATCGCTTTTCGTTGTTAACAAGTTCGAGATTCATCCTTTTTCTAATATTTTCAATGCTCTTTCCAAACATCGCATTATTTAACAACTTGTAACTCTTTCCTTTTCTCTGTGTTAAACGAAATATAAGGCGCCAACCATTTACTTTGATTGAATTTCAATATCCTATGTATTTTTTCAACAACAAGCCCATTCCTAATAGCTTGTTTAAGGTTCATATAGTGGCATATGTAACGCTCTTTTATCTCTAGTGTTGTCAAAAGTTTTTCCTGTTTTGACCCGGACGGAATTGTGCGATCCGGAAAAAATGGTAGATCATTATGAGAATTGTGTAAATAACTCGGATAGTCTACATCTCATTCAATTATATAACCTTCATTTCCCTCATCCTCGATTTTGTTTACATCAAAAGTTTTTATTTCTTTGCGGCTCAACCATTCAAAAGAGTTTTGCGGCATAGGTTTCGACATTGCGTAACCATACAAGTTATTTGCATCTATGTAGATTAAGTAGGAATTTGGTTTTTCCGGATCATACGAGGCGATGTACGGATTATTTGCTTTTGACCATCTTTTTGGACAGCTTGTTATACCGCCTCTAATTCCTCTCTCTATAAACATATACATATCGTAATCCGTGATCAGATCCAATTTTATTTTTGTATATTTCAACATCGCATCAAATGCCAAACTGGGTACCGACAGGTAATACGCAGGATCAACACCATAATTATCTAAACAAATGTTGCGAAAATTTTCAAATATATCTGCGAGCAAAAGCACATCCGTGCGCAAATACAAATCGCTGTATTCACCCAAAGTCTTGCATTCGAAACGATCCCAAACTTTTCTTGCATGATTGTAATCGTCCTCGCTTAAGTTCTCATCGGCGATGCTGTTATAAAAAAACTCCTTTTTTGGCAACTCTGTTTCATCCAACCTCTCCCAGGAATCTGTAAATTCATAGGGATAGACACCCTTTCTCGTTACAAGATCTAGATCGTCCGTAAAAAATTGACATGTATGAAAAAATCTATCTTTTGGAAGATTATTCGCAAGACGGGCTAAACTATCACTTAAAAATCTGAAACTGTCTAGAAACCTTAATTTTATTCCGCTCGCAGTCTGTTTGGAAAAAGATATATATTTTTCAGAAGTATTTGGGATTACACCAATTTTTTCACAATCACATCCCAATTGACGAACAATAAAATGTGAATCTAATTAGAACTGCCGTGAATAAATACGGGAAGATAGCGTTGATTTTGTCTTTTCAAATTACAATCATTACATAATACATTTCTAAATTTACCAGTGAAATGACAATGATCTCTTACACGTGGATGTAATGCAGTAAAGTCTCTATTACAAGATTCGCATTGCGTAGCCAGTTTTACTCTTCGCTTTTCATCATCGCTAAGAGGGAGAAGAGGTATATTAGTTTCCGAAAATAAATCACCAATTAGATTTGCTATAGAAATTAAATAGTCCATAAATTTTGCAGCAGCATCCTTACCCCGATACAAATATGGGTCGGAAGGTAAATTAGACGAAATAGAGTCGGGGAGGTTCTGGTGAACCAAATAAACACAAAAACTCATTGGTTCGTGGTCACTATCTACTTTTGTAAATTGAGAATCAATTTTATCTACTTTTTTCAGTATACTTTCAAAATCACAATATGCCACAATAGGAATTCTAAAACTGTGAAAATTTGAAAACTTTAAAACCTAATCTTCTTTTGGCATAACACTTGTTACAGGTTTATTAATACAACAATCTTTTTTAAGTATTTTATGTAATTTCTCTATAGCTTCGAGTGAAAATTTTTGATTAGATTCTAAAATAGGTTTTATTATAGTATTAATTTGAGTTAGTGATAATTCTTTGTCTTTTGACTGTACTTTAGCATATAAAGAATCCAAAATATTTTGAACTACAATGAGCGGCTGATATAGCAAAGAATCATTCGAATTTTTAAATTCTTGTTTTACTATTCGATAAAATCTTTCCCACTTATTAACAGAAACTAATCCCAGCTTAAAAAGAATTGATACAATTTCACCAATACTAAACATACCAGTCAAAACAGTGCTGCTCTCTCCGTTGAACGGGCCAATCGTCTGCTGTTGAGGTGCCGATGGTGGTGGTTGGCCCGAAGGTCCAGCCTGTGGTGGTGTTGGTGGTGGTGGAGGAGGAGTCAAAGTCGGAGGTGAAGACGGAAGAATGTATTCCTCGTCGAATTCTCTGACGAAAATGCCAGCCTTTTCTATAATAAATAGAATATAATATGACTATCAGTTTAAACAACTCTTGATGTTGAAATACAAACAGGCGCAAGTATAAGTTTAAACAACTCTTAGCGTTGTAATACAAAACAAACACACAAGTGTTAATAGTTTATAAAATAACAACAAATACTTACTTAGTATGTTGAAGCAGGATTTGAAACTATTGATGTCTGACTCTTGTAAGTCCCTCTTTATATACTATATCTCAAGGACGGAAGTATTTCCCCTCCACAATTATACACGTGCATGTAGGTTTCACAATGCCCTTGCTTGTTGATTTTGGAAAGTCCGGTTTGCGTAATATCCTTGTTATGTCCTTGCTGTCTAATGAGACACTTAAGTTGTTTACAAAATCATATTTATTACTTGCTTCAATCAATTAGTGTTTTTTCCATCAAGGCTAACACGTGCGAGCAAGGCTACCCGGTGATGACGCCTGCTGGTTTTTTCCATCAAGGCTAACACGTCCGCAATTATTTAGCAAGGCTATCCGGTAAGTTGTTTTAATAACGTCCGCAATTAGTCGAGTGACACGCCTGTATAATAAACCACTTTAAATTGTATTTCTCAGTATCATTATTTTACATTGAATAATGAGCCAATTAAAATTGTTTACAAGATTTATCATTGTATTTCCCCGTAGCATTTATTTATGTTTCACAACCTTCAATTACGTTTATTATAAAAGCTAGAATCGACTTGGAATATTACCAGTTAAAAGATGTTGTGTGTTAAAAGGCGTCAGAGTTTTTCAGCGTCCGATTTTATTTTTATAACTAGTGTTATATCGTGCAACAGAAAGTGCAGCAGTTTTATTGTTAAGAAGAGACTCGTTGATTGTGAAATAACTACACAAACGATACTTAAATGTGAATAATTAAACAAATATAAAGGTTGTCGTGAAACTTTGTGTGTTGGACAAAAATTAAATACAAAAACTTTTGATCATGAGACAAATAATAACAATTCGCATATATTAAAAATTGAATTAATATTTGATAATATTTTTAATAAATTGCTACAATGTTGTACAGAAAGTGCAGTGAACTTTGCTGTGACATTGGACATGGGTGATTATGTGTTGGGCAATTCTATAAAAATTTTGAAAACGGACACGGAATGTGTAGATAAATTTAGAGGACTATTTTTATGTTTGTATAAGTATATTACAGATGAAACCATAATTGAACAAATTCCAGACAACTTAAATGTTTTAAATTTGTATTTATGGATAACGATGTTCCATTATGGTTTCTCGATAGATTTGCTCATAAATTAGATTTAAAAAAATATTGTTCATCTTTTAATTTTTTTAGTGGTAATAAATTACGTCCAGGAGTATTAAAATTTTAAAAAAAGTATGAACAACAGTTTAATTGGAATAATCTTCAGGAAATAATGTCATACTGTAAATTAAAATATGTGAAAGAGTTAAATAATTACCAACATTACTTTGATTTTTATTTTATTTTAGATATTTGGCAAAAACGTATAGAAGATTATAAAAAGATATATGAACAGTTCTGATTGGAATAAATGTATCTTGTATGTTATTAAAATAATAATTGTTGGTTGTAATGAATAAAAACACACACAATGTATATATTAAACATATTTTATTAATTCAGATAAAACAG
>JAGFPH010012814.1:0-28631 GCA_018207615.1 Philaenus spumarius | reverse complement strand
TTAAGGGAACTTTTACCTATTTGCGGACGATACGGCCATTTTATTCGGGTGTAATAGTTGGGAAGAAGTACAAGGAAAGGTTGTAAAGGATTTTCCGGTGGTGAAAAAATAATTCGATGAAAATGTTTTAACCCTTAACATATCTAAAACAAAGTTCGTCCTTATAGCCCTTAGGCCCATTGGTGATTGTTCTTATAAACATATTAAATTGCATTCGTGTGGGAATTACCTAAGTAAGCACTGTGGCTGTAGTAACATTGCTGGACTTTACTCCTACAAATACTTGGGTGTCTTGTTTGATAAACGCTTAAATTGGTCGGCACATGTATTATACTTTGAGTCGGAAAATTAGAAAGTTAATCTTTGTTTTTAGAAATTTAAATGAAATATTATACTTTTGTGAAATAAGACAGTACTTTGCATATTGCCAATATTTGCATTTGGCATAATAGTATGGGGGTGCGCCTGCAAATCCATACTGGCTCCCTTAGGTGTCATCCAGAGATCGGTTATGAAGATGGCGCTGCGTAAATAAAAAAGACATCCATCTGATGAGCTGTATGACTGTTTTAACGTATTTAATATCAGACAACATTGGATAAAATTTCCAATTCCATTTTTTTACGTGCTTTTGCTTTTTTTCTCTTTCTCTCTTCTTTTTTCATAATAATTATTATTGTAAAATTATGTGGTCCACGACTTGGGGCCACGCACAGGCTAAACACATTTACTTATTAACGGCTATTATAATACAAATTCAACATTAGGAGAGTCGATGCGACCAGGTGCGGTATAGGCATGTAGAAAGTTCCTCTAATAAAAGGCCAAATAACTGTGTGAGGTACTGTGAGGGCTTACTCACGAGTGTGGACCTGAGATTTACAGGCGCTAAGTCTGGTGTCGTTGGCCACGGCTGTACTAGCCATGTCACTAATATGTTTTGCGGAACTATCAACCCTCCGATTTCTCAGAAATGTCGACTTTCAAATCCTAGTAGATCATCACCTTGTAAACATCCTTCAATACTATTGTTAAACACACTTACTAATTTTTAATAAAGAGAAGTTCCGTGTTTTCAAGAGAAGAGATGCATACCGATGTTTTTAGAAATGCATTTAAAATAAGTGACAGGGCAAAACCATTGCACTGTGCATTGCGGGTTGCGTTCTTTCCAGGTTACACTCGTGAACACAGCACAGTAATCTCAGAGAACTCGTGATAGAGAGAACGTAAAGTCCGGAATATAAACCCCTAGTTTAGACAAAACTACTCGGACAAAGGTCAATGAATGTCGTGAAGACCAGGAAGACCTTCTCAGAATAACAGAAATGATATACGTGTAAGCTTTTACTACCGACGAACACAATCAAATTAATATATGACAAATGCATGCATGTAGTACTATGGTAAATGAATTTGACATACCAACAAATCTATTCCGGTTGCGCAATTAGTCAAGATTACACCGGTACACCTTGAACTCGTGATTTAATTTGAACTCTAATGATTAAGGTGAGGCAGAGACCTTGGTTGCAGATCCTTGCGTTATGAATTACCGAACATTAAGTGACAATTATAGTGTTTATTGTTTTTATGTTCAGCCGATAATTAATAAATTTCTTACCGACTTGTCTGTCAGCATGTTTATGCGACGGCGTGCATAAACTGCGAACCTTATAAAAAGGTATGGACAGGAAGATTCGAGAAGGCCTTCACCGGATGATCTGATTCCAGATTTGATTTCCTGCCTTACGCGTCCTTTAAGTAGTTGTTGTTATTCTTGGCAACGTCACTTAACTTCCTAAAGTCATGCACAGATGTTTCATGCCACAGGAAATTAAAATGTAGTCACTGATATTGAAATATAGGCTATATTGCTACGAACCTTTGTTTATTTATGTTTCAGAAAAATCATTTGACGCTAACTATTCATGTTTAAATCTAAACAAAGTAAGCCAACATTAAGTACTTTCGGACTGTTCGATACACCTCTGAGCATTAAAAAATGAAGAAGTTATTGTTTTATATGTGAAATTAATTTGGTCTTTTACTATGTAAACAAAACGACGAGCTTTAAGTTTATGAGAGGAACTTAACAGACGTGAATACAGTAAGGAAGCCGTATGATTTAAAGAGTTGTTTTAGAAGCAATGATTAGTGTATTTTAACGATATATTCAAGTATAGATAAAAAGTGTTGTTATGATGAAAATAAATCATTATTTTTGTATCTCTGCTACCGAACCAACAAAATAGAGCCATCAAACATTCAGGCATCCAACGATGTTTCCCGAATGTACGCGGAAAAAGCCGAAGCGGATATTAAAAGACGTCGCTCGACGGGACCCCTGGCTATACACACCCGTCACGTCACGTCACGTCACGACACGGTATGCTCTGAGAGCGTTCAAATATTTCCAGCCGTGATGTGACGTGGCGGGTGTGTATAGCCACCTCCATTTGATTACACAGGGAGCATACCTCTGGAAATGGACGCGACGTGACGTGACGTGACGGGCGTGTATAGCCGCACCTTAAACAGATGTTGTCGCTATGAAGACAGTTTTTTGTTCGGTGTTTTGTTAAAATCAGTTAGAATCGCTTTAATGACTGGCAGCGACTTCAATCTTGAACCAGAACTAAACAGAAAGGTTTGACATGGGTTTCACAAGCATAACATTAAAAACTCATTGTATCCTATCCAACTCACTATTGAATACTGTAAAATATTAATTTTGTCCGTCTATGTGACTTTAACTTACTTATACAGTACATCTATTACGCGTTTCGGAAAGTCATTCCATCATCAGAAACTCGCTCTAAATTGAGGTCGTTAGTACATTAAAATAATACAGGTTGTCCAACAAGGGTTGTCTCATGTATTTGAGGGGGGGGGGGCACGTAATCTGCCCCGATATTTTAGGTACGTTTGAAATGATGAAACTGCCCAGCTCATTAAAGAGGATCAAGAAGGGTCGCCTCGCCAGACCAGAAATGCTGAAATTGCCCCAACTTTCTACCTGACACAGTTAAGGGATATTTCCCTCCGAATATTTTCATAGCCCCTTGCTGTTTGGAACGCATACCAATAAATATTAGGTTAGGTTGGTTTGGTTTTAGGAGACTGCAATCACTGACAGGACGCAGTTTGTGGCATTGTGGATTAAATTTTGTGTTTTAATGTTGTTATACAGTTTAGTGTATTCAAGTTTGCGATGCGTGATTTAGATTACCGTAACAGAGTTGGTAGAAAACCGAGGGGCAGAGAAAAGAAAAATTATTGGTAGGGTGACAGATAGATGTCATGAAAAAACCTAATGACCCATGTGCTTGGAAAAGACTGTGAGTGCCGACTTACTATTCGGAGGGAAATATCCCGTACCCGTGTCAGGTAGAAAGTTGGAGCAATTTCAGCATTTCTGGTCTGGCGAGGCGACCCTTCTTGATCCTCTTTAATGAGCGGGAAAGTTTGATCGTTTCAAAAGTACCCAAAATGTCGGGGCAGTTTCACTACGCCCATTTGAGGGTATCCACACGCCGAATTATTGCGTTTAAAATATTGTGCGCGTGTGTTTTGTGTTATGTTGACTCCGTATTATTTTAACGGACTAACGACCTAAATTTAGAGCGAGTTTCTGAGGATGGAATGAATTACTGAAACGCGTCAAAAAATATAGGAAGTTAATACTTACACTGATGAAGTCGCATAGACGGACAAAATTATTATTTTATAAAATTAAAGCATTATTGTACCTTTGATCAATGATTTGTTACGCGGCTCAAGTATGGGGCTATAGACAATATGAGCGCGTGGAGCAGCTTTTAAAATTCTTGGTCAAACGTCTTTTTCAATTACCCGAAAATGCACCCAATTATGTTTTGCATCTGGAGTTCAATATGGATAGGTCGTTTTGTTTCACTTTGAACCTGCATATAATAAAGTATGTTTTAAAAATATTAAAATTGTCTTGCGATAGGCTGCCTAATTTTTTTGCTAGGGAAATAATTAACGCCAATTTGTTTTGGTATAAAAAATGGAACATAATGGCGAATACATATGCTGCGTCTTTTACCGAGGGACTCAATGGAGCGAAAGAATGGAAAGGTCAAATGTTTGCATTAGCGGAAGCGATAAAGGTCCGACATAAACAAGAAAATCTTCAGGCTCGTTCCGATTCTACGTTTCGTACCATTTATAAATCTTTGAATTTGAATAACAACTCGTATCCAGATAAGGATGTTTGGATAGTACGAAATGTAATTAAATGTAGAGCAGAGCTGCTGTATTTGAACTGCAGGCCTTTGGGTGGAGAAGGTGAATTACAACTGAAGGCGATAAATTGAAGAAGATAGTTTCCATTTTTTTAGCGTTTTGTCCAATCTTGGGGGAACAATTAGGAAACAATATTTTGGGAAATTGGAGTTGAGTTGGGAGGAATTACTTGTGCAGCTTAACGGGGAAAATTGGAAATATCTTGCTCGGTACGTACATCAGGCTTGGCAATGCAGATGGGAATTAGTCCGCGAATTTAATTATTAAGGGTGTGCTCCAATAAACGAGAAAGCAACCGGAAACGCAAGGGCTTCTCTCTACAACCGTATCTGAACAGTACAATTTCTTGCAGCTGAGCGCTTTGACATTGCCTCATTTCAAACCATTTTATAAATCCATCGTTTGTAATTGAGTGCTGAAAAAAAACAGAATTTTCTTTATAAAATTTCGGATCCGGCTTACAAATTACTTTTCGTTATTATTTTTTTATTGTGTTAGGAAAAAAATTCAAACTTGGTACTTACAAAATGTCAATTACATAACAAAAGAAAAGCATTTAAAAAAATCTAAAATGCAAAACGGATGCGTATTGTAATTGTGCTTAAAACGAGACCTTGCAAACAATTTGATGATAAAAAATAAACGAAATAAATGGTTTTAAATTTAACATTGCTCTTATGGGATAAAAATCCAAGATGGCCGCCACTACAGGAGACCCTTAACGTTGTAAATTTGTACGTTGCTCATGTCTTTCATGTCTTTCATGTCTTTGCTCTCCTCAATCATTTGTTAATATTAGTGTTGTTGTTGGCAATCTTTGCCCAGTTTTCATACGTAATTCATTTTTAGTTGCCGTCTTAGTGTATAGTATTTTCTGAATGTGTGTGCATGTGTATGTAATTATGTATGGGTGTCAGGCTTGGGATAATTATTTATTATTGTTTTATAATGTTTTGTTAGTGTTATGCATGTAACACATAGAGCTAGAGGTGTTAAAGTAAAAAGGTTTAATAGTCTTCCAACCGACAGACGGTAAAAACCATTGTCTAAATAAGCTTGCTGGTTGTAACCTTCATTTATAATAAAGCTTTATTATTATTATTATTATTATTATTATGTACCTTTGCCATGATAAAATTGTATATTATGTTTTTTCCATATCCATATTATTTACTCCCATTTGCGATGCGTATATTCTCCCGGGTTTTTGTCATAACGTACGGTGTCTCGAAAATTGGTTTCGAGACCCTCGAAAGTCCCGGAATCCTGTTTTAAGTAGAAATTATGAAATTTTATGTATTTTTTTTATTTCGCTCGATTAAACGATTAAACCAAATACGACGCGATAAAATAATACATTTTATATTATTTCTCTAAGCAGTTTGACATATCTGCAGTTGAGTTGCGCTCTATCTGTCGCCAACTATGTGAACATACCAACTAATTAGCCTACGGCCTAAGAAGAATTATGAAAGTTGTTTTAAAACTGTTTTATAATTGGACTATAAATTGTAAATATCATATGTTAACACGATTTTAATTACGTTACAAACACTAAGTTCCAGTGGAAAGGAATAATGGTTATTTGCATGTTATTTAAGTGAGGAACGAATAAACTTGCTGTTGCTAGATGCAGCAGGTAATAGTCTTCTACGTTGAAAGCACAACTGCTGATAACAATACAGTGATAATAGCGTCCAGTGATTTTTAGCGTTTAATCTAAATTTAGAATTAAGGTAAGTCTAAAAGCTTCATTACCAATGAAAGGTATTGTAACGTACCTAATTAAAAAACTGTGTTAATAAGATGTTTTCAACTTTGACTGGCCGCCATTTTCGATAGGGTTAAGATAGAGACCTCTAATGTGTGCCATTCTTCTTCGTTTATCAAGCCCTTTAACTTTAAAATGAGATGGGGGTTTGTATTTAAGATTTTTGAATTACCCTCTCAACCCCCCCATTTTGGGGTAAGGAGTCGGTTACACCAAAATTCATCACCCTTTTTTCATATAAAGATATCCGGAAGCTCATTTATTTATTTCGACTTGTTCCAAAGTTAAGGGGGGGGGGGGGTTGACACCCGGTGCATGAAGGTTTTAACGACACCCGAAAACGTGTTCTGGGGACCATGATCGGCGCTCATTTACTACCATAAGGGTCACTGCAATAGCTCAACTTTCCTATGGAAATTCGCTAGCAATTATAGGATTTAAAATTGTAAATTATATTTATTACAGATATCTGAAACAAATATTGTCAAATTGAGATAGTCGGTGATTCGAACACATGAAAATACACAGTAACACTGTTCAAACAAACAATAAAACGACGCAGAATCTACTTACATTTTTAAGAGTGCGGAATAGAATTGTAATGAAAACGAATGGGGGTGCAAAACCAACCTTTGCATTTAAACATCTGCACTCATGAGCCGTAGCCAGGAAAACATTGGGGGGGGGGGGGTCAGGTCAGGACCGGGGATTTGAGTTTACTTTAACACGTTCACTGCTAAGGACGCACATGTGAGCTCGACACTGAACACTATGAGAAGCGGCCGACGCACAGTGCATTGCACGCCAACCCCCTATTGGAGAATTTTCAATACACAATGCATTGCGTGCTTCGCACGCCAACCTCCGTATTGGGAGAATTTTCAATACAAAATGCATTGCGTGCTTCGCACGCCAACCCCCGTGTACTTTTAATACACAATGCATTGCGTGCTTTGCACGCCAACCTCCGTATTGGGAGAATTTTCAATACAAAATGCATTGCGTGCTTCGCACGCCAACCTCCGTATTGGGAGAATTTTCAATACAAAATTCATTGCGTGCTTCGCACGCCAACCCCCGTGTACTTTTAATACACAATGCATTGCGTGCTTCGCACGCCAACCTCTGTATTGGGAGAATTTTCAATACAAAATGCATTGCGTACTTCGCACGCCAACCCCCGTGTACTTTTGATACACAATGTACTGCGCGTTTTGTTAGAGTAAAGTATTTTCGTTGTACCTTCGTAGTTTTCTTATTTAATAGATCAGATCAAGCTCACAAGAGAGTAAGGCTGTAACCTACTGCATCCATGTGTGTTGTACGTTGTAGTTTAATCTAGCAAATCTAAATATCAGTATGCGTGCAATGCACAATTATAAAAAAATATGTTGCTGGATCCTCTGTTGTGGTGTCTATTTCATAATTTAACTTGCACTTTTTAAACCTGGTATTAATTTTACTACTAAATTTCGGGATTTCGGGGGGGGGGGGGGGGTTGACCCCATAGCCCCCCTGGCTACGGCCTTGCTCATGAGTGGTTAAAATGAGTACAATATGACAGCGATGTATACTGTTGACAACTCAATCTGGAGTAGCCAGAACCTTATCTCAAAATGCAATCAAAGTTAAATGTTTGCCGAATGATCGGTTTAAACAATTAAGCTGTTTAGGTTTCTCAAAGCCAAGCCTACTGATTCGGCTGCTGCCGCTGCAGGTAGACCACCGCAGCATTTAGGCTCAAAAGAACATCTCAACTATTATTAGAATATTTTGCCCGAGGTCTGAGAAGAAGTAATCGATATGACCTCCCTCGCGGAGTTACGAAACCGCGTTTGAGTTGGCGGTGGGTCCTGCTCAAAATTCAAAGCATGAAAACAAAATATAAATAGTCGTCGTGTACGCAATATATACGCAAATAGTTATGTAACGCGATTTATGGCTTCTTTAGTGTTCGTCTTTTGCGCGGGAGTTTCACAATCGTGTTACTGTTTGAAAGCGTTCAGTCAAATATTCGCAATAAAGTATTTTAACAAGTTAAAGATCCAATGGCATTTATATATACTGAAGTATTTAAATTCAACTTTGTGAAAACGGGCAGAATTTGTTTTACGGATGGAAAGAAAAGAACGGGCTTTTCAAAAAAAAAAAGGATGGTAAGACAAGCGGGGAAATGCCAACCTCCAAAACGAATGCAATTTTTCCTAAAGTTCTGCATTTGGGATTACTAAATACTGTTCTCTATAAAATGTAATCTCAAAAGGTGGTTAGTTAAAAAAAAAACTACAAAGTGTGGCTTTTACAGACTGACAGACATCATATAAACAAAGTGGATGAAAAGGTAAAGCGGCGGCAATTTGTTTAAAAGTTTGTCACAGATCCTGTTATAGGTATCGCCAGGTAGATATCGGGGATGGCATAGACGGTTGCCTCCTATGAGCGCCCTGTCCTACGAGCGCCATGTCCATCTAGCGCCCACTCTCGGGTTGACGAGGGTCAGAGAGGGGTTGACAGGTCTAGGAGCTTTCCAACGAGCGCCGCATTTCTGTGTCACCCCCTTCGACCACCTGTACTTGTTAGTATTTACTGATCGATGAATTGACACGATAAGTGACATCGAAAAACATTCCTTAAATATGACCCATATGCTTGTATTTAAAACCTTTCTTATGGATAATCGCAACGATATATAGTTTATAATATTACAGTAACGTTATTTCAATAGCCGTTGTCGGATTTGTAAAACTAGAACTAAAAAGATGATAAAAATATAACAAATTATTTCCAAGAATATTCTTAAACAAAACACCTCCCAAATCTTTTATTTGGTATTTTACCAGGTGTTATTTACTGAATCACTGCTTCTAGTAAGTTGTAGATACCTAAATATGAAACACCTCAATTCTGTCCTAAATTAAACGGTAATTTTTGTAAGCAGTGCCATACGTGTTATAAGCACGTGTATAAACAATTTAATATGCCAGTATTAGGTCATGTCCCTCAAAAGGGTCGCCGGAATACTACCCCCCGGAAAACTACCCCCCAAGCAGGTTTCTACGTCATTTTGACGTCAGAGATCAGGGGGGGGGGGCAGTTTTCCGGGGGGGAGTATTCCGCATTCCCTGTGTCACAAATCCTGTTATAGGTATCGCCAGGTAGATATCGGGGATGGCATAAACGCTGCCGACATCGCAACAGGGGAAGTACAGAGTACAAAGTCAATATTTTTAAATGCCTAACTATTGTCCGTTTACAGTTTAGTTGATAGCATGAGCATTGGCCTTAAGGCTCTTCTTTACGTTGAAGAAAACTCCCGAGTGTACAGTATGATTTTAATACAAAAAGGTCCGACTCAAGCCGCAAAATCGTTGAAACATGCATTCGTAATAACGTGTTTCGGATTCTATTTATAAATTATTAATCTGGGAAACTACTTTAACTTATAAAGAAGGCTTTATATTTTTACGTGTTAGCTTAAAATATGGAAATTATTGCTTAAAACTCCCAAAAATGCATTCAAAATAAACGATTTTTACTCAGTTGAACCGTCGATTAAAATGAGTTGCCGTCGATTTCTTTTAATTATGAGATATAAGACAAAAGCACATAGCCTTTAAGAACAATTTTAGATGTTCCACAACTTTTTAGGTTGAAAAATGGCGTCCGAAACACGTTAATACGAAGTGCATATTTTTGATGTTTTACGCGAGGTATAGAAGACCCTTGCCGCGCTGCTACCTGACCTAACTACATCGGCTCCTGTTCACTACCACATTGAATTATCCTTGCCTCAGTGTTTAATTCAAGATCCAAATTTCTTCATTTCAGTAGCGTACCTCATGTTTAAGTAAACCCCATTACGAAGTTTAAACTACAAAGAACTAACATTACATTAATTTTATTCTAACGTGTATTGCTGTGCTATTTCAATTCTAACAAATTGTTAAAATTGTTTTCTGAAAACAAATACATTCTACCAAATAAAATAATATACTCTCCAAATAATTACTACAGTACTATACATAAGAATTTAGGTCATGATAGATAGTACAGCACCAATAATGCTCTGATGTTTTCTGTAAACTAAAGTTAGTGCTTATTTTTCTCAATCTTTAATTCATTTTGATAACAAATTTTGAATTTAGAGATTTTTCCTAAAGTTTTAATATTATTATGCAGTTATTGCTGTACCATATTGCTGTACATTTACTTTCCTAAAAAAAACAGCTCTTCCATCAAAATAAATGTAAACAAAAGAACAATTTTTTCACTTTGTATTAATGTTCCACATTAATAGACTACAAATTATTCTTGAAAATTAAAATATCAATAAAAACAATATCAAGGGAAACATATTCCTAATAACTAGTTTAAATGAGTTTTATAAGGTTGATGTTTTCATGCGGGCTACTAGCGCAAGATCTCCGTTCCAATAGCATGGACATTTGGACAATGCCTGCCCATGCTATCAACTAAACTGTAAACGGACAATATTAAATAAAAACACCGAGTTTAGTTTACTTTTAAGAATCAGTGTACGTTTCCAAAATGGGTAATACGTTAGGGTCATCCCCCAAGATGTGGTACCTGTAATTGTACATGAACTAAAAACTCAGGTTTTTCCGCCCCGCCTAACTTTTATGACTCGTTTTACTGTCAACTCTCAGCAATAACTTTTTCAGCGGAGTCGGCGTACGTTTTAAAGTCAGGGAATATTTCAGAATCATCCTCCAAGATATTTGGCGATACCTAGGCTATAGCAGAATGACCGGTTCGGCAAAGTGCAAATAATGTTGAAGCTTACGGCCAATGATAAGCTAGATTTAATCTTGAGTTCAGTTCGATTTTATAACAAAAACCTTAGCAAGACTGGCAATAACATTAATGTTTCTGTGTTAAACACTAACGACAGTGTATAGTAGTAGGTACTTTATTTCTGGAAGGTCGATTCCATGACATTCCTGACTCAGCAGAATGTTCTAAACGTTTACACAACTGTGCAACAATGTTTGTTAATTGTTAAAATCAACTAATCACAGGTGAATACGGGAGAACTTTATTTTACCTTTTTTAAAGTTACGGAACCCTAAACAAACACACTCTAAATTCTATTTTATTATAGCGCATCTAAAAACTCTTTAATTCTTAACTTCACAGCATTAACTTTTATAGTAAGCCTAGTAAACGACATACAAAAATTCCATCGAAAAAAGAATGTTTTGTTTTTCCCGAATTTGAAAATATTCCAGGAAGTTTTCAAATTTGTCTTTCCATAGAAACCTAGTTCAGACTATTACGAACATTTTAAAACAAAAAATAGCCAAATTGGTCCAGCCGTTCTCAAGTGATGCCCTTACCAACGAACAGTGTTTCATTTTTATTATATAGATAAATTTTTAGGGGAAACCCCACACGCCAACCCTGTTGGAATATTTTTCACACATAATCATGTTATGTTTTTTTTTATATAATAAAGGTGTAGGATTAATAAACCCCAAAGCTAAGACGGTAAATAATGTTAAATGTTCAAATCAAATTATTTCGTATATTTTATAACAGCAGTTAAAATAAAGGTTGAAAGGTACCAGCAAGGCTCGGGTCTACACTTTAATAAAAACCTAACCTAAAAGTTAGAATTACAAATAATTGCTTCAAAGTTTGAAATCAGCTGTTAATGGAAATATTAGAACAAACAGCTGTTTTATAATCTGTTATTTTATTCAATTGGTTGTTATGGTAATAAATGTAAATAGATGCGTTGGTTCATCGTCGTAGGCCTAACCTAAAATTTTTCCGACTAAATTTACAAATATTGAAATAAAAAATGTTTTTATCAAAATAAATTATAGCCTATGTTATTCAGGGATAGTGTAGTTTTACTTTCTCACTATACTATAGTATAGAGAAAGTATAGTGATCGCAAAAAATCGATGTTGAGATTTTTGTGGAAATATCAATTTTGGGAGCCCCTTAGTCCAAAAAAGTGGTTTTTACAAAATGTCTGTCTGTAT
Source organism: Philaenus spumarius (assembly GCA_018207615.1). NCBI lineage: Eukaryota > Metazoa > Arthropoda > Insecta > Hemiptera > Aphrophoridae > Philaenus > Philaenus spumarius. Next base: position 16,577 of record JAGFPH010012814.1, on the reverse strand, counting down.
GTTGTATGTATGTCTGTATGCATGTCTGTATGTCTATATGTACGTCTCTATGTATACAAAGCTAGAGCGAAAACTATTCGATCGATTTCGAACAAATTTGCACCAAACATGTCAATTAGGCCTATATAGATGCACGAAAAAGGGTTTTGAAAAAAAAACCTTTTTGGCCAAAAACCAAAAAAAATCAGTTATTATTTTTTTATAAAAAAAACGGCTCTAACGATTTTGATCAAATTCGGCTTATTTGTAGCCCTCAATGTACCCTACCATATGCAGAAAACCGTATCTTTCTAAAAATTCTTGTTTAGCTAATAACAATAATAATAACTGATTTTGGTGGGTTCTTAGGCCAAAAAGAGGGTTGTATTTAAAAAAAAATTCAAAATGTTTTTTCGTGCACCTATGCATGCCTAATAGACGTGTTGTGTGCAAATTTGTTCGAAATCGATCGAATAATCTTCTCTCCAGCTAATAATAATAATATTTATTAGTTAATCTCCTGCTTTAATATCACCTCTCCTACCCCGCCTACAATTATGAAGTCACAGTGAATCTGTTTATTAATTTAAATATGTTTGTGAGAAAGTATGTGCCAGTTCCTGGTACCGTTTATTTTTTAGTAAAACTATTTTTTCAATCAGTTTAGTAGTTCCACAGATTACCCCCTACATACAGACAAACAAATTTTACCTCTTTATAATATTAGTATAGATGGTAGGAAATAACGTTTAACAGTTTCTTGTAAAAAGTAGTGGCGTTAAAAAAAACCTGGAATCATTGAAGATTTGTCTCTGAAGCTATTTGTAGTTTTTAAGAAACTGCATTACGATGTGTTGGGGTTCTATTTTAAATCGAAGCAATAACAACGATTTACATCTCTGTACATAACCTATTATTGTGAAATGAATTTTAATATGCAACTATTAGAAAACAGGTTTTATATAAGTGCGATAAGGCGTATTATGGATGTATAATTACGTACACTTATTAAACGTTATTACTATTTTTACAAGTTTTGTTATGATGTCAATTGCGTCATCACGTTTGAATCAATTCCGGATGAAAATAATTGAGTAGAACATTTCTAATTATGAAACGGTAAGAAATCAAATCCAACAAGATTAAAAGGGTCTGCTGTAGTGGCGGCCATCTTGGATTTGTATCCCGTAAGAGCAACGTTCAATTTAAAACCATTTATTTCGTTTATTTTTCATCGTAAAATTGATTACAAAGTTTTCTTGACGTATTTATGTTATGCCAGTCAGACAATGAAGACTTGTGTTTGCTTGTTCGTAACAGTTTTACTCAAAAACCACGTATCTGACTTAAATGGAACTCTTGAATGCATCGTTTTTAATTGGCATGGCAGTGTATCATAGGGCCTTTTCAAAATGTAAAAACTGTCTTTTTCAGCCTTTTTTTTTGTAATCCGTTCAAAACGTTAAAAATACATCAAAATAAACAAGCCACAATATTGAAAAAAGCAATGGAACCGCCGACAGAAGTGAAAACTGTCATGAATATAAACAATTCTAAGCCGTTTAAAAAAGAGTTTATTCAATCCAACCTATGTTGGTGACCAAAATGGAACTATCCTCAGCAGCAATGACAGAGCTGCTCTGCTTCTAAAATGATCCTTTCAACTTTCAACAGAACATAACCCGTTCTACTTTTGAGCTTATCGTGTCTAAAGCAAGAAAAGTTATTTTGTTTTTCAGCTCAGTTTAATTGAAATTGCATGCATAATGAAAAATTTGGAGGATAATCTAGCATGGGCGCCCATTTCTATGGGCCGAGGGGGCCACGCCCCCCCCCCCTCTTCTCCCAGGGAAAGGAAAGTATGTATATTATTAATTGTAGACAGGTTTTTTTTTAAGAGATTAGCACAAAACTATGTTTTAAATGTTATGTGCCGTTTGATTTTACATAAACTTATTATATTTTTTACAAGAGTTCAAGCATGAGCTGCAATGCACTGTGTATTGAAAATACTCCCAATACGGGAGTTGGCGTGTGAAGCACGCAATGCATTGTGTATTGAAAATACTCCTAATACGGGGGTTGTGTATTGAAAATACTCTCAAAATGGGGGTTGGCATGCCAAGCACGAAATGCATTGTGTATTGAAATCACTCCCAATATTTGGATTATCTTGCGAAGCACGCAATGCATTGTGTATTGAAAACACTCCCAATACGGGAATTTGCGTGCGAAGCACTATGCGTCGGCCGCTTCTCATAGTGTTCAGTGTCAAGCTCACATGTCATCCTAGAAAATATCATAGTGTATGTATTTTATCATAGTGTAATCTAGTGTATGTAAGTGAAGCCATCGATGGATCGAAAGAAAAATTGTTAAAACAAAGAAAGGAGATATAAATAAACAAAAGAGGGACAGCCAAAAGACTACAACACATTCTTGCCTTGTCACAGTCTCCGAGAATGCTGCAAGTTTACTCCTTCGTATTCTTCTTATTTACGCATTTAAAGATAAAACTTCCCAAGACAATTCTATGGCTGGATTGTAAAGCGGCGTTTACAACAAATTTTGACAACAAAATTTATTGCCAACATGTTGTCAACATATTGACAACAAGTGGACGTACTGGTTGTCAACAAGTGGAAATAATTTGCTTCACCTACACAGACACAAGTGCTATGGGCTTGGCCTTGACTACAACTGGAGAGACGGCGCGAGGGGCGCGACTGTCTGGCGGAGGCGGAGTGGGGAAAGTTGTCAACTTGTTGTCAACAAGTTGCTCGCCTTTTAGCGTGCGTCAACATGTTGACAACATTTTGCTGTCAACTTTCATTGATCTTTATCGACAACCGACGGGAAACGATATTTTTGTGGTCAACAAGTTGACAACATCCGAAAGTTGTCAACATTTTGTTAAAACTGGCAACAAGTTTCCTCAACTTGTTGACAACTCCAGTGTTGACAACTCCAGTACTTGACGGTGCATACAAACTGTATGCAATAAAAACGTTACCCTTCACAATTTGTACTTTGAATGAGAATCTTACACTTCGTACACTTTGAGAAAAAAATAATGGAAAATCAACTGTTGTAAAAAGTTCGAATTAAGTGCCTTTACACAGATCAGCTGCAAAAAAGGAAGATTGTAAGTTAAGGGTCGGCTCTAGCTGTCGGCCATCTTGGCTGACACTCCATAAGACCAATGTTAAATTAAAATCCAAATTTTTCCTTTATTTTTGATCGGATAATTATGAACGATATGTCATTTTAAAGCTATGGCCAATATGCATGCAAATGGCTTTTCCAAAACTAAGAAAAACATTTTGTTTAATATTTATTAACACTTTAAAACATTGATTTTTAGTATTTTTTTATGTTGTCACTATCAATTATAACGAAAAACTATCAAGCCATTCGCATGAGGAATTTCGTCCCCAAGAGTTTGGTATTTTTTTTAAAACGCTATTTGAACAATTACGGGTTTTAAATGGATTTAGGCTGAGCAATGTCCGTGTAACCTACCGCCGCTACGCTGGAGTCGCAGGTTGCTTTCTGTTTTACTAGAGCCGACCCTTAAGTTGTTTATAAAGATCGTAATACGGCGAAGGCGTATACTTAAAAGTATTTCCAAGAGGCCAAATACTCCTTGGACATCGTATACATTGATAATGAAAAACCAAAAGACAATAACTATATGTAAAAAACATTTCATGAATGTTATGTGTGACAAACCTACTCGCTTGAGAAAAATATATCAGGCTTAAAGCCTTGTTCCCACGGTCTGTGACTTGGCAAGCCTCATCTGAAGTTTGTCAGACCTCACGAATGCCTTGGGAATGCAAATACAGTAGAACCTCGAAGTCGGACCAGCCGGGACCGCGACCGATCCGACATAACGAAAATACGTGTTAGCCGGAGAAAGAGCATAAAACATCAAAAAATGTAAATACACCGTATACTTACAATATTTTCCTTTATTACCGAGAAAAACACTTTAAGAATATTTACCGTCACAATAAAACAAAAAACACATCTGTGGATTGTACAGGTATGTCTTGGGGAAAAAGCTTGTAAGTTTCTGTTGCGTCAGCTTCGAGTAACGTTTACTTGCAGCACGGCAAACAAACTCGGCGGAAACACGATCACCGTGCTGTACGCTACGATTATGCGCTCGTACAGTAGAACTCCAATTATCCGGACTCCAATTATCCGGATAGCCAATTATCCGGATCAGATTTGAATAAGAACATAGTCAAACGGATGCGAGACTTGGCGGCGTGGAATCGATTTAAGGTAGCAAAACAGGTGACTGCCTGGTATGTTCAAAAAATAATGTATTTTACAGTGATTTAGTATTGTTTGTAAATATTATGTAATGTAAACATTGTCATTGATATTGTTTTTTCATAATAAAATACCGTAAATGTTCTCTATTGTGTTTTGTTAACTTTTTTCTCCTAAAAACGGCTTTTTTTCGAGAAAAATCCAATTATCCGGAATTTTGATTATCCGGATCGGGTCCGGTCCCAATTAATCCGGATAATTGGAGTTATTATAAAGCAATAGCGCTACCAAAATGCATATTTTTATTTATTGCAAACCGGTCAGTGTTACCCAGAGATCCGACTTAAAGAGGGCCGACTTAACGAGGTTGTACTGTAGTTGCTATCACTCGATGTAGCTCGTCCTTTCTCGTGTATTGTCGGTAAACCCCTCTGACATCTAAAGCTTGTAGCTCTACGGGACGATGACGAGCAACAATTCCAACGATTGCCGCCGTTTTTCAGTGGTTTTTGGACATTTATCGCCATGTGTATTATCGGTGTTCTATGGAGTGGTCAAATGAAGTTATCATGGAGTTCATCGATCTCTACGAGGCAGAACCTTGTATTTGGAAACTGCAAAATGCCGATCACGCAAACAGAAACAAAATATACGAAGTAGAGAGGAGAATCCAGTTACAGATACCGGCACGAATGCTGGCACTTGAGCAAACCGCTACTAACCTGACTAAAAACATCAGTACCCAGTACACCTCTGTTTAACACGTTCACAGCTAAGGACGCACATGTGAGCTTGACACTGAACAATATGAGAAGCGGCCGACGCATAGTGCATTGCACGCTAACCCCCGTAATGAGAGTACTTTCAATGCATTGCGTGCTTCGCACGCCAACCCTCGTATTGGGAGTATTTTCTATACACGGTGCATTGCGTGTTTCGCACGCCAAACCCCATATTGGAAATATTTTCAATACACAGTACATTGCGGGCTTCGCACGCCAACCACCGTATTGGGAGTAATTTAATACACAGTGCATTGCGGGCTTCGCACGCCCACCCCCGTATTGAGAGTATTTTCAATGCATTGCGTGCTTCGCACGCCAACCCTCGCATTGGGAGTATTTTCTATACACAGTGCATTGCGTGTTTCGCACGCCAAACCCCGTATTGGAAGTATTTTAAATACACAGTGCATTGCGGGCTTCGCACGCCAACCACCGTATTGGGAGTATTTCAATACACAGTGCATTGCGTGCTTCGCACGCCAACCCCCGTATTGGGAGTATTTTAATACAAAGTGCATTGCGTGCTCGCACGCCAATCCCCGTATCGGGGGAATTTTCAATACACAGAGCGTTGTGTGTGTATTTTCCGCTTTAAAATATTAGTAATTATTACGCAGAAAGGTTCAATAATAATTTCTACTCATTTAGGCTATAAATATAAAAAATAAAAGGTCAGCCCCTAGCATAGGAAATACGGAATTTGCGTAGCAGCGAACGTGTTAAGGGTGAGGTAAACATCCACTAGTTCGTTTGAAGGATGAGTCACGTTAGGAAGCGGTGTGGGAAAATGTTTTTTTCTCCACTTACGCCCTTTCCCCACACCCCCGGCCCATCGCGCCAGGGCGATACCAAGTGCCAGGATTCACGCCGATATCTGTAGCGTCGAATGTTCTCTAAACGAGCTGAAAAATAAGAAAGCAAATTTGATGGCGACTTACGGGAAGCTGGCGTTGAAGGTAGAATAAAACTTAATTTATTTGCGGCGGAATAGTGGAAATCCATATTAAAATAAAATAAGACTACCTACGGAATTAACACTAATATTCTATTTCCACAAACAAATTATACAATTATTGTCGACCGGTTTCTACTGATTTTCCGTATCTAGGTGGCTCGTGGGCGCTCGAGATTCGTCAAGCCACGAGCCTTTCCGCGCCATGGGGACGACATGAGAACGGAATTCGACAGACCGTGACAGGCAACACCGGTCCACAAGTCTGTGAGCAGGCTCGTCAAGTCAAAGGTCGTGGGAACAAGGCTTTAAAATCACATAAATCAGCAACAAATAGGGATAAACTACATTAAATCTTTGAAGAGTAAGAATTAGAAAAGTACACTGAATATACAACGATGTGCAAACCGATGACAGTACTAAAGTTTCTAAGATGATGTTTAGAAGAATTTTCCCTTTGTTTCCTCTTGGGGTTAGGCCCCCCAGCCGTCAGTTTCTTCGGCTCTGGTTGTACGTATTAATTCTATTCAAACTGACAAAAGTGTAAACATGATCAGGCTTTTCTGTGAGAGCTGTGGAGCACAGAGTATAAACAGTTATGGTTTTCAGTCTCGTGTATTTCTGACTGAAGATAGAATGCAAAATAGAAACTATTCAAGTTGTAGTTCCATTAAGAAGGCTTAGTTTCTTACCCGAGGACACTACATTGACCGGCATTGAGAAGCTTTTAAGAAAGGACAAGTTATTATAAGCAAAGAAGAGTATTTAGAAATCTATATGTCCGTTAGATGTGTCAAGGAGTTATGACGATTCCTACGTGGGCGACAAGAGCGACGCGACACAAGCGACCGGAGCGACATCAGCGTTGCCTCGTATCGCAAGCATTACATTAAAGACCACTAAAGAATACCGTTGCGTGGCGGCCAATAGGATGGGCACGCAGCGTTGCCATATCTACTAGCCTCGAACACTCCTGGTATTTACCGCTCGAGGCTTGAGCGCACAGTTTAAAGAATTATAAATGCGTCGAGTCAGCCGCGTTCAGTTAGAAGCGTGGGAAGAACGTGACAACGTCGCACTAAGGCGATTGGAGCGTTCAAGGTCTCGGTGTACACAAGCCCGTCCCTCAACGGTATTCTTTCGTGGTCTTTACTTGTAGGTAGATTATTGTGTTCTGTGTGGACTGGCGATGCGGGCGACACCAGCGGTCATACCCTTGAGCTGACCACTTTCACTATGTTCTCTAAAGAGAAAAGACGTAAGTTGATGCTTTTGGACAGTTCGGTGTTGACGTACGCGTATTTAAAAAGGAAGACGATTATTGGACGTCGTGAAAGAAATGTTATTTATAAAGAAAGGCCAGTATATGGGCGATTTTCATCACCAGTAAACTCATGGGGTCTGCTCCAGTAAACGAGAAAGCAACCGTAAACGCAAGCGTTTCTATAACCGTATCTAAACAGCGCAATTTCTTGCAGCTGAGCGCTTTGACATTGCCTCATCTCAAACCATTTTATAAATCCGTGTTTTGTAATTGAGTACTGAAAAAAAAACTGAATATTCTTTATAAAATTTCGGATCCGGTTTGCAAATTACTTTTCATTATTAATTTTTTATTGTGTAAGGAAAAAAAATCAAACTTTGTACTTACAAAATGTCAATTACATAACAAAAGAAAAGCATTTAAAAAAATCTAAAATCCAAAACGGATGCGTATTGTAATTGTGCTTAAAATGAGACCTTGCAAACAATTTTATGATAAAAAATAAACGAAATAAATGGTTTGAAATTTAACATTGCTCTTATGGGATAAAAATCCAAGATTGCCGCCACTACAGCAGACTATTAACAGAAGAATGCAGCAGGATCCGGAATTATTTCGTAATTACACGAGAATGACAATAACAATGAATTACACGTGAAAACAGACATAATGAACACAAGAACTCACACAGACATGAACTACACTGCACAATGTTTGCTTCTAATCCCAGATCACTGACATCGTTGGCGCGTACAGATGGAAATATACGTGATGAAGCTGCTGGCTGTATGCGCAGAAGCAGGTACGGCCAATGCGCATGCGCGCTAACAACGTGTAGGTCAGCGCAGCGAGTCAGTCGGTAACAGAGTTTCGTCGCGTTGTCTAGTATACTGCCGTTCCTAAAAACATTGCAGTGTTGACGCCCCGTGTTTAATTATGTGATAAGGAAACGACTACTTACTTTCACTCTGTTTGCTGTGTACAAACAAAAATGGATGTGCATCCGAGTTGTTCTACTAGTAGGAAATCGGTGACACAGAAAGCCATGCGACCCACTCCGGTCGTAAAAAATAGACTGGGTAGTAGAGTACTGGCAGCAGTCACATCCCCCACCCCGCCACACGATCGCCTGCCTGCGCGGCCCGCTTCTTGACACATATTTCTATCTGCACTACGTGCTCGACACGTGCTACGCGCGCGACGCGACACGAACTACCGCAGCGACAAAAGACATACTGATTTGAAATTTCAAAATTCGGTCGCGTCAGCAGCTCCCGTCGCGTCGCTACGGTCGTCGAAGTAGAACGCTGCAATGCATTTACATTTCTTTGTTAATTCAAAAATCACTCGACCGCTCGTGACGCGTCGCTCTTGTCGCCCACGTAGGAATCGGCGTTAGCGGTAGACACTTTACACCAAGGAACTTTTGCAGCTAAAGACGGTTTTTTTGCACGGTTAAAGGGAGTTTCAGGCTTAAAGAAAATCGGATTAAAGAAAGAGCAAACTAAAGGCAACAAATCGGTTAAGTCTTTAAAGATAAAAGCCCTACCAAATTTTTACTTTGAATCAGAATCTGAGAAAAACACTTTGAGAAAAGAGATGGAAGATTGATCGTTGCAATACAAAGTTTGAATTATAAGGTTGAAGTTGTCATCTAATCAAAGTAGAGTATTTCTCATGGGCGCCCACACCTACGGGCAGAGGGGGGCCACGCCCCCCCCCCCCCACCTCCAGGGAAAGGAAAAAAAGAAAATTATTAATTAAAGTCCGGTACCCTTTTTTTTAAGAGATTAGCACTAAAATATGTTTTAAATGTTATGTGCCGTTTGATTTTACATAAACTTATTTTATTTTTTACAAGAGCTCAAGCATGAGCTGCAATGCACTGTGTATTGAAAATACTCCCAACATGGAGGTTGGCGTGCGAAGCACACAATGCATTGTACATTAAAAATACTCTCAATACGGGGGTTGGCGTGCGAAGCACGCAATTCACCGTGTATTGAAAATACTATCAATACGGGGGTTGGCGTGCGAAGCACGCAATGCATTGTGCATTGAAAATACTCCCAATATGGGAGATGGCGTGCGAAGAACGCATTGCATTGTGTATTGAAAATACTCCCAATACGTGGGTAACCGTGCAAAGCACGCAATGCATTGTATATTAAAAATACTGCCAATACGGGGGTTGGCGTGCGAAGTACGCAATGCATTGTGTATTGGAAATACTCCCAGCACGGGGGTTGACGTGCGAAGCACGCAATGCACTGTGTATTGAAAATACTCCCAATACGGGGGTTACCGTGCAAAGCACGCATTGCATTGTGTATTGAAAATACTCCCCGTACAGTGGTTGGCGTGCGAAGCACGCAATGCATTGTGTATTGAAAAACTCCTAATATGGGGGTTACCGTGCAAAGCACGCAATGCACTGTGTATTGAAAATACTCCCAATACGGGGGTTGGCGTGCGAAGCACTGTGCGTCGGCCGCTTCTCATAGTGTTCAGTGTCAAGCTCACATGCAGGCCTACGTCCTTAGCAGTGAACGTCTTAAGATACCCCGGTCTAGCCCCCCCCCCCCCCCCCCCCCTAGAAAATATCATACGGGCGCCCATGGTATTTCTAAACACGTGACGCTATTATAACGATAATGCAAATATTTGTCCGGCGACTACTTTCTAGATCTAATTAGCACTTATTACAACTACTGCTTCGTTTATAGAGATTATTTCCTATATAATTATAAAAAGTATCAGACAATTGCAAAGGAGTTGTAATATCCTATGACTGGATTTTCTTCAAAAGTTTCCATTATAAAATGACGTCAAACAGTGAACTGGTAAACAACCACTAATTGTTTTATTCCTTATTTCTGTCGAGTTACCTTGATGAACGGATAGGTTTTCCCTCGAGCAACGTCAGGCCTGTGTGTGTATTTGTCGGCTGGGACGAAGAAACGTAAATCAAATGCAATAGTCCTAATAAACCGTATCCAAAAACTTTCCCCGACAATATCCTATCGTGTCACCAATACGGCATGCTTTCATTCAATTCCTTGCTACAATAACTTTGGCTTACGTTTGAAATCTTTAACCTTTTAAATACTAGGTTTTAGTATTCCAAACTAGGCCTACAGCCTGAGATTTTTCTAATTTTCTCATTTTACTTCATTTCTATATTACTAGGGGCTCTGCCCCTGGACGCTTCGCGTCCCAACCTCGCATCGTCGTCCGGCGTCAGATGGCTGCTTCGCTTCGCTCGCAGTTGAAAAATTCACTCGTTAATCATTGGCTCGTCTGTACACAGGTTTGTAAAATTATCAAACCAGGCTTAAATATATTAACAGTAATTACAAGATTAATTATAACCTCAAATACATGATTTAGAAACGTGAGAGGCTTTCATTACGATTTTAGTCCTAGTTCTACTATCTTCTGTCAGCTAAAGTTTTGAAACCAGGCCTATATATAGTAAAAACTATTGCAGGATTGACATAACCTCAATACCATGTTTCAGAAATTAGCCAGGCCTATATTACAAAATTGACTATTCGAATTTATCCATCTTTGCCAAGTTTACCTTTTTTTTTTGACAAAACAAATTATTAAATCATGCCCAATTTATTCTGATTCCAACGTGCTAAAACAATATAAATTAGCTTGTTTTTTAACAGTACAGTAATTAAAAACTATCCAATGAACAGCTGATAAAACAGTATAAATTGGCTTGTTTATAAACAGCTGTTTTGATCGCTTTATTTACTATTTCGTTGTTATTTTGTAACCAACATGGCAACCCATAAGACCCTATGTTAAAATTTTTCAACATTTAAATTAGATTTTCTCAAAAAAATTGCGTTTTTACACGAAATACAACTATATGGGTGTACTTAAAAATCACAACTACACCTAAATACAAAATTTCTTTGAATTCGTTAGAGCCGTTTTCGAAATCTGCGACAGATACAAAGATACAAAGATAGATACAAGAATTGCTCATTTAAAGTAATAGGATGTTATATCTATTACAGTATTCAATTTGATTTATCTTGTATGCAGATATTTTTTATTCATTTATAAGTTAATTTTATATATATAAAAATATATAATTAAATGTTTTATACGCAAAAAAATTTATACAAATAAACACCCTGAAAAAGAAGATAACATTCCAGTTCATCTTCAATGTCCGATTCGGCATTTGTAAATAACAGTTTGATTTCATTATCATTAATTACAAGACGATAATTAGCCATTAGATGTGTAAACGGAATCAAAACATAAAGTCACAAACAAGGTTGACTATTAGAGACTGCATAAATAAACTGCATGCATGGAAGGCATGGATTTTTGTAAACAATTGTCTGTTGCATTTCGTTTTCATTTAAACATGAAGTTTCTTTTTTTTAAATAGCAGATAGCGTTACTAGTATTAGCACTTTGAACAGAAAAATACAAAACGTACCCGTACGGGCGTAGTCCTTTGCGGAGGTTTAGCTAAGAGGGAATTCCCTCAAAAGCTAAGAGGGGTTTTAAATATATTTAATATTGTTATTTTTCATGTCAGGAAGATTATTATTTCGCCACAACCGATATTCTCTTTTTTTTATATATATTTTTTACTTTTGACACAAAATTCCTAATCAGCTACCAAAAAACCTCGCATACACATGACTTGTTCATATAACATGTTTAAATTTCAAATATTATGACATCACAAAAAAAAAGAAAATTTCAAATGTCGTCGACACATTCAACAAACTTAAGGTCGACACATTCGTTGCTTAAGTAAACGAGAAAGCAACCGGAAACGAAAGCGCTTCTCACTATATCCCTATCTAAACAGTGTAATTTCTTTCAGCTGAACGCTTTGACATTGCCTCATTTCAAATCATTTTATAAGTTTATCTTTTGTAATTGAGTGTTGAAAAAAAACTGAATATTCTTTATAAAATTTCGGATCCGGCTTGCAAATTATTTTTCATTATTAATTTTTTATTGTGTTATGAAAAAAATTCAAACTTTGTACTTACAAAATGTCAATTACATAACAAATCAAAAGCATTTCAAAAAATGTAAATTGCAAGACGGATGCGTACTGTGACTGTGCTTAAAAATGAGACCTTGCAAACAATTTTATGATAAAAAGTGAACGAAATAAATGGTTTGAAATTTAACATTGCTCTTATGGGATAAAAATCCAAGATGGCCCTCAATAGGAAATTGCCCATTTGAGATTTTTGATTCTATGACATCTTTTGCTAAAGTTGATAGAAAAGAGGCAAAACTTTGTTCTTTCTTCTTTCACTCTGTACTTCACTAGTGAAAGAGAGCAAAGTCCAAGGCTATAGAAGGTTGCTTAAGTCCGTAAGGCGTATGAAGCCAGTAGCCGGCGTCGTTGTGACGTCACTCGCCGACCTAACCGGCCGCTTACTCATAGGAACTGTGTTTTTATAGTAAAATAAAGCTGGCGTTTTTGACAATCGAATATTCCTCTTATAATTATTATAATCTGAATATATACATATTGATTCTTTAAATGTACGATTACGTTAGACCCTACTAATAAGAATGACTGTACGGATAATGTAGATAATAAAATACGCGCTTCAAAAACAGGGCTTTAATTGATTTATTTAAAATAACAGCAATTTGTTTCCTACAGAACATTGAACTGAATTTAGCTTTCATTAGAAATTAAGAAAACAAAATTAAATTCGTAATTTGCTTTTATTTTTTTCCGATTTTCTATCAGTCGTTTCAGTGTTCTTCCTTTTGTTTGTGAGGTCTTCGTTTAGAAATTTCATCCTGATAAATGTTCTACGTTCTTACAACCTCTTCGGGCACTACGGGATATTTTTCTGCAGTTATTGTCGTTAGTTTTTTAACACCTGGAGAATTGTTTATTGGACATATAGACATAATACTTGAAACAGGCTTTTTGATGCAATCGTTACTTTTTCATTTCATTGTGTCTGGTTGCTAGTAAACATTGACGTTAAAACTTTGTGCATTTTTTCATAAGTTAAAGGGGTTTTATTACCTTTTCTTTTTAAATTTTGGTTTTCTTTTTTCAGTTTTCTCACCAGGGCTGTATCGAGCTCACATTTCTGCAGTCAAATTCTCACTGTCATTTAATGCAATTGACAGCGTGTCAATTTCCTTAGTTCTTTTATTTTCTACATTTACTTTGTTAACAATCAACAAGTTTTTTGCTTTCTCTTTTCTTAATACGGGTTCCTCTATCTTTATTTACGGTTTGGTGTACAGCAAGGCCGTGGGGGGGGGGGGGGGGGGGGGGGGGGTTGCCCCCCGAAATACCGAAATTTAGTAGTAAAAATTAATACTAGGGTTAAAAAGTGCAACTTTAATTATAAAATAGACAACACAACAGAGGATCCAGCAACATATTTTACATCATTGTGCATTGCATGCATACTGACATTTAAATTTACTTGGTTAAACTACAACGTACAATACACATGGATGCAGCAGGTTACAGCCTTACCCTCTTGTGAACTTGATCTTTTCTAAAATAAGAAAACTATGAAGGTTCAACAAAAATTCTTTACTGTAACAAAACATGCAATGCATTGTGTATTGAAAATACTCCCAATACGGGGGTTGGCGTGCGAAGCACGCAATGCATTGTGTATTGAAAATACTCCCAATACGGGGGTTGGCGTGCGAAGCACGCAATGCTCTCTGTATTGAACATTCCCCCAATACGGGGTTTGGCGTGCGAAGCACGCAATGCATTGTGTATTGAAAATTCTCCCAATACGGGGGTTGGCGTGCGAAGCACGCAATGCATTGTGTATTGAAAATTCTCCCAAAACGGGGGTTGGCGTGCGAAGCACGCAATGCATTGTGTATTGAAAATTCTCCCAAAACGGGGGTTGGCGTGCGAAGCACGCAATGCATTGTATATTGAAAATTTTCCCAATATGGGGTTGGCGTGCGAAGCACGCAATGGATTGTGTATTGAAAATTTTCCCAATACGGGGTTGGCGTGCGAAGCACGCAATGGATTGTATATTGAAAATTCCCCCAATACGGGGTTGGCGTGAAAGAGTTTTCCTGGCGAAGGCCTTGATGTTTATTTACGGTTTGGTATACAGTAAGTTATATTTTTGTTTTAATCTAATTTGATAAATGGAACTACATCCGACTTTAGAACTCTCTTGGGGCCTACATTTAACAGTTCTGCTTTCAAATCTCGTAATCATTATTAGTAAAATGCTGAGAACAAATTACAGAAGTAAGAGGGCTAAATGATTTATCCGCCCGTTTGAAGCACTGAGCCTATTGTTTGGATGGTTCTGGATCCTTAGGGAGTCTGTGATACAGTCACCAGACAACTCGTGTGTTTTTACGCGGCTGTAGTTGCGAACTGCCAGTACGCTTCGCTCACCAGAACCAGATTTGAACTTCAAAAAGAAAAGAAAATAGTTTCACAACAAAATCTCACAACACTGAACACAGACGAAAATCGTAACCGACGGCTACAGAATAAACGACAAAATAGCGGCTACAAGCAGCATGCAGCACTGTCCGGATGCGTCGAGTTGGCGTGGAGGTCGGAGCGTGACGTCAGGCGCAACAGGGGTGCGCGCGTGTCTTGGGCAACCTTCTACATACTAGCCTTGAGCCCAGTTGTCGCACATCTCGTCTGCTTTCGGCTGGTCTCGTCACGTCGTCAGTTAATGCCATGCGAAATGCCACGATGCGAGGACCACAACATTTCAGGATAAGTCTCTAAGAAAATTAGTTGAATTTTTGAAAACCGAACGTTTAGACAGTTTGATATTCATTTTTTGGGTGCCAAGTCACAAATAAATATAATATATTATTTACCTTTTAGGTCCGTCTTGTGACTTCAGTTGCGAAGATTATGACTAGTTTCGGGGTCTTGACCCCATCATCAGATACTAATTTCACTCATATGAGCACGTCACAGGAAGATTAATGAATGCGAATGAAGAATTTGAAATATACAGAGCCTTCAAAAACGATCCGGATAATATCTTAAATGATCATCTTTCATTCCAATCGCATCGGTTGTATGATACGGCTTTAAATTATTTAAAGAAAGCGCCTAACAGAGGCCGTTATCAGCTTGACAGTTAACCCTTGCCGGCAGTACGTAGATAGACATGACCGAGTGCACTACGGTGGCAGACACGTTGAGGTTTTTATGTGTGTTTGTGTATGTGTTGTGTGTGTGTGTTTTTTTTAATGTGTGACGTGCTCATATGAGTGAAATTAGTATCTGATGATGGGGTCAAGACCCCGAAACTAGTCATAATCTTCGCAACTGAAGTCACAAGACGGACCTAAAAGGTAAATAATATATTATGTTTAGACAGTTCTCTCAAGGAGCAAGGAGCAGGGACATCGGTATAGGGGGAGGGGGATTCGCCCCTCAATAATTTTAAAATCCAAAAAGTTAGGAAATTTGAGATTATGAAAAAGTTGGGATTTTGATATTGGGATTAAATTGCACGCAAAAAACTCAAAAACTCCAACTTTGGGTTTTGAAAGTTTTTGTTGTTTATTACCAACATTCACAAAAACAAGCTATAATTTCCAATCGAAAAGTGTTGGGCAAATCAAAATATTTCTGTACCAAAAAAAATGCATCGTGTTCTTTTAAATGATGTTCAGGGAAATTTAGTTTCAACCCTTTTTATTGTGGCAACACTGACTGTCACCGACTCACCGCGCCATGCACTGCGTCAGGCCGCCATATCAGTTGACGGATTGGGTTCTTCCCACAAAATTTTAGTTTGCGGACGATATTGGTGAAAAGAAAATGGTGGTAAATGTACGGAGAATTGTTTTCAATAATGCGGTGAACATGTTGAAATTCTTGTAAAAAATTCAAAACTCTTAAAGTACTCAATATAGCACGTGCAGTATTGACCTGCCCCCCCCCCCCCCCCGAATAATTTGTTGTAGCAACGTGCCTGTCACGGAGGCTATTCTTTTAGATAAATTAATCCGCGATATAACTGCGTAAGTCGAGATGAGTTTTACTGCTCTTAAAAGGATTCACGCAGTGCGAAGGGCGGACGAGTGGCCTAACCTAAACTATCCACCGAAAAAGAAGACTTTCGCAGTAAAGTAATTCAATAGGAAATAAAAGGCAGTCGTGGGACTGCCATCGGAAGTGAACAAGTTTTAGCTTCATATAGTTAACTTTATTTTCAGGTTATTAAGAAGTATTTTTTTGCTGTATTAATGTGTCAATGTTGTAATAGAGCCTTAAATAATTGCGGATATGCGTCGGAGCCTTAAATAATTGCGG
>JAGFPH010012813.1:11743-28640 GCA_018207615.1 Philaenus spumarius | reverse complement strand
AATTTGGTATGTAGCTTCCTCTAGGACCATAGGTGCTCACTAAGAAATAAGGGTTTGAAAAAATTCGAAATTTTAGGGGGGGTTTGTTGGGATCAAAGTTGTTAAAAAAACGATTTCTTCAAAACTACCGAATGGATTTAAATGAAATTTGGTTTGTAGCTTCCTCTAGGGCCATAGGTGCTCACTAAGAAACGGTTTGAAAAAATTCGAAATTTTAGGGGGGGTTTGGGGGGATCAAAGTTATTAAAAAACGACTTCTTCAAAACTACCGAATGGATTGGAATGAAATTTGGTATGTAGCTTCCTCTAGGACCATAGGTGCTCACCAAGAAAGGGTTTGAAAAATTCGAAATTTTAGGGGGGTTTGCGGGGATCAAAATTATTAAATCACGATTTCTTCAAAACTACCGAACGGATTGGAATGAAATTTGGTATGTAGCTTCTTCTAGGGCCATAGGTGCTCACTAAGAAAGGGTATGAAAAATTTCGAAATTTTAGGAGGGGTTTCGGGGGATCAAAGTTACTAAAATCATAATTTCAGATCTTTTATTATTATGACAATGTGCTTTTATTATTTAAGATCTATATATATAAAAGCCAAATACCACTCACTGACTGAACACTTAAAAAGAATACAATTACGTTAAAAAGACTGAAAATACCAACCACCACGGGCAACGCCGTTCGGGTCAGCTAGTAAAAGTATAAACTATTTAACAGGATTTCTTTAAAATATTTCGTGCGTCTTTTAAGTCTCACTTCAAGTTAATTAAGATTTAAACCATTTATTAGTGAAAAAGAAAGTCAGAAACAATTAATTGCCACTTATGTTTTGATTTCTAAATTCTTTCGAAAAATAATATCTTTGGATTATTTTGTTTATACTTTTTCAACCTCTCTTTAAAAATATATCAAAATAACTCATGTTATAAGTTTGTATACCATTAAAAGTTGTATGGTCATAAATCCATGGTGGATGAGTTCTTGGAGCAGAGATGTGTAAATTTGTTCTTGACATGTTTTGTGTTTTACTTATAAACTGATAAACTTAAATGCAATTTAATACTTTGTATTTTATTTTATAATAATATTGAGGGCTGCAGTGCACAGCGCTTGAAACGCACCTACAACGAAACGACTACGCTTCTCACTCTTGACGATTGATTGACGCCCCGTTAGCGGTCCTCCAATAACGACCTGGGCGAAAACGACCAGGCGTACAAATAACGCTTCCTTGACGATAGCACAACGACCCCTGTGCGAACTGCCTTACAGTTCTAATGTGTACCTTGCTGCACTTCATGGATACCAAATAGAGAACGTACAGAATAGAATAGAGTAGACACCATTTTCTCCTACATAAAAGGCTAAACATATTTTGCTTTGCCGACCAGGTAAAATGGGTTATTATTTCATCATCCCTTTTTATTTTCAGCGTTATCAGATATTCAGTAACACAGATTGAACTCGTTTGTATGCCTTTTTCGTTTAATCAATATTCCGGAACATTTAGTTTTTTTGTCTAGGTTCGGTTATAATTTTGGAAGTAAATAAAATTATTTAATGCTCCTTTAATAAACGTACATAAATTATTTTATTTCTTATATTTTCAAAACGACTTTAAATACCTAAAAATCCTTAAATTATATAAAAAAGACAAAAATGTTTTCTAGTAACCGTAAAAAAGGGTACAGAACGCACAAACTTTAAACAGTATTTTTAGTTCAATGATAGGCGTTTTAAATACTTAATGTCCAATATATCGAAATTTAAGAAAAGTATACAAGAAAAATGTATATATTTTTAACGACATACAATTAGTTTTCAAAGTTTTTCTGTAGCTCATAATAAAATCGACACATTGACAAAAATCCTAATTTCTTGGTAATTGTCTAGAACACCCAAATTTAAACTCGAACAACTTTAAAAAATCTAAAAAATAATAATTAAGCTAAATCCATTTCCCAGATTCCAAAAATGCTAATGTTTTTTTTATAATCGTCTATTAAAAGTTTTGAAAATTATTAAAAACATTATAACTTTGAAAGTATATACATATTTGTCAGGTACGTTTTACAATAAGAGTACACAAATTATTTTATTTTTTATTTTCACAATGAAAAAACTTTGTTTGAATCTTAAAACCTTTATTTAACAGGAAATGTAGGAATGCAAAATAGGTTTTCTACAACAAATAAAAAGAATAATAAGTTAATAATAAAATATTACCTTTTATGTCCGTCAAGTGATCCACTGAATGAAAGTTCTGACTCGGCTTCCGTGATGACTACATGAGACGGGTGCTCAAAATTGTGTAAATGTGTGTGTTTTTGTTTTTTGTAATGTTATGTGTTTAACAGTTGTTTAATGTTCATGACGACCTCATAGGAGTGATAATTTCACCTGAAGATGGATGAGTGATATTCATCTGAAACCGCGGTAGTGTGTTTTTTTGCATTCAGTGGATCACTTGACGGACATAAAAGGTAATATTTTATTATTAATTTATTATATATCAGTGAGTCGGGACCTTTCCACAATGAAAATATAAAGGGTATCAAAAGCAAAGACTTTATTTCGTTTTTCAGTGGTTGGCGTTTAAAATATTTAACATCGATATCTCGAAATTTACAAGAAACAAAATATATGCAATTTTTAATGGCAGGCAAACAGTTTTTTTAATTTGTCTAGAACTCAAAACGTAACCAACTTATCGACAAAGAACCTAATTTCTTGGTATTTGTATACTCTACAACTATATATCTCCTATCCGCCATTTTAAAATAATTAAAAACCTTAAAACATTGAAAAGACATAACATTTTTTATACTTGGTGGTAGGAGTTGAGGTTATGCTTAGGACAACATCTTTGAGGGTACCTTTCCAATACCAAGTAAACTGATGGTCCTGTATTAAAAAACACATTTTTATACCTCTTAGATGATGGACAAAAAGGGATTGAAAGACAAAAATCAAACCGCCCTTAGTAACACAATGAAACTTCTAAATATTTTATAAAATTTGCATACAGTTCTTTATAATACTTACCCTTATTGGAAGGGGTGACCGAAATGAGGTTATATAACAAAAATATAATTACTCACTTGGAAGGCACAGTACTGAGTCTGTTCGACATTGTTATAAATCTTCTAAATATAACTTAGTTGAGATTTTAGCTAATTTAATGGGGATAAAAGTAAAATACTCATAAACATAATGCCAGCATAAGAACGTTATTTAACAAGATTTATTTTCCAGCACGTGCCAATTACACTGTAGAAACATTGCTGAAATTTGCTTACGTGTTTAGTTCGGTATTTTAATAGTTTTAACTCGTAATGTTTTAGTCACGGTTTCACGAGACTCTGTCATTCTGTCCTTCATTGTACATTGTTTGTGTTGATCAAATCAATCAGCTTATTATAAAACTGGTCGTAGGACTTGACAGTTCAATTATTATACGACATATTAATAAGCAGTATCCTTCTCAGCCCTTGTTAAAAGTAGGAATAAGCTGTACGACCTCTAAAAGGAAAACTGATATAATAGAATAATTATTTATTAAAAACAAATCTTAAAACTAAAAGGTCGAATACAAATTTATTATAAACTAGCTGACCCGTACGGCGTTGCCCGTGGTTATTAGTATTTTCAGTCTTTTTGACGTAATTGTAATTCTTTTTAAGTGTTCCTTGAATACCTGTGCGTATCTTACTGTGGTCATGAAAAAAAGTCTACGCTATTTAGGAAAGCACTGAAAATTGTATTCCTGTAAACTACTAACACGAAAAAGCTTTAAATATATCGTTTTAATTTATAGTTTTTACTAAGTTTGACTTTCTCTTAATTTCATTGACAATGTTGCGAGCACCTACGGCCTTAGAGGAAGCTAAGTACCAAATTTCATTCCAATTCGTTCTTATAGGGATTTTTAGTAACTTTGACCCCCTCCCCAAACTACCCTAAAATTTCGAGTTTCTTTTAACCCTTTCTTAGCGAGAGTTTAAATTAGCTGGGGGTCGTAGAAAAGATATTTAAATCACTTTGTAACATCCGTGTTAATTTAGGATGTAACAAACTGGTTCAAATAGAGTTTGTAATTTTAAATGTATAGGCTTAATTAGTATAAGATATTGTTTAGTATTTAAATATACAATTATATATCAAAATAAAGCTACGAATGTGATATTTTATTGGCATTTAGTTTAATTCAGATTGGTTGTTTAGTTTTCAATATAATATGTGCATGGTGTCAAATAATGTATTTGTTATTATTATTATTGATAGCGAAAATATGTTTTTAAAAGTATTAAAAAATTCATGGTTATGATATATTTTATATAAACAATATTTTAAACAGCATATCTCTAATTAGGTCTATATAGATATTTAATAACCAGTGTTTGAGTTGAATTATAATTCTGTAAGCATTTTTCGTTGATTTTTCCTTGTGTTTGTTTATAGCTTTTCAATCTAACCTTAAAAAGCTGTTAGTTTTGAAGAATATTAAAGTGATTATAAATTTGCTAAGTAATTTTGCTATGGTAATGATTGTAAACAAACATAACGTGTTGCTAAGCTTTTTATACGAACAGCTGTTTTTGTAAGCTATGGTTTTGAGTTCATACAGTAAAGGCTGTTGAGTTTCGTCTAAATTTGAAACTTTTTCGGGAAACTTTTCAAATTTTTCTTTACGTATAAACTTTCTATGAACTACTGCAAACATTTTAAGACCAAAATTAGCCAAATCGGTCCAGCCGTTCTCGAGTTTTAGCGAGACTAACGAACAGCAATTCATTTTTATATATACAGATTCAGAATTCAGAATTTTAAACAAAAAAAACCTAAAAGTAAACAACGTTAAATAAGTAAACTACAATTTTGTAATAATAATAATTTTACAATAATTGTAATTTACTTATTTAAACTTGTTAATTAAATTACAATCTTGTTCACCAATTCCTTATTTATCTTATAATCTGGACAAGGAAGGTAATTTCGTTCTTATTTGACAAATATAAGCACTCTAATTAAAAATACAATTAAGTACATTTGAAGAATAAATAAAGTTTACTCTGTCGATTGATGAAAATTTGTACTGTAATTTTGAAATGTAGCGTTTGTAGAAACGTATATCCAAGTAATTTTTGAATTCGCGCGCCAAGGCCAATTCAGTTGGCAACATTGTAAGTAGAACCAGTCTGCCACTCTCAAACAGCTGTTAGCTACTTGGTTAGGTACTAAGCCGGCCGTCCTTATTTATGCATTCTTCTGCAACAGCCTGACTATGTAATGTGAAAGCGACAACACGATCTACTTTGGACTAAACCGAAGCTATTTAAATGTAATGCCGTCTTGGTAAAAATTAAGCATCAGTAAGCTAGTTTCATTTAACATGCGTTAGCGAGTTGTTAAAGTATTCTTGTGACGTGTTTTACGGCGTTTCTAGCCAAATTGTCTGACCTTGCCTAAGGCCTATTTCGTTACAAAACATGTCTACCGACTAAGTTATCCCTCTATCTTCTACCAGGTAAAGTTCAAACCTAAATTACACCCTGAGTTAGCTATAATAATATGTATTGTGTGAATTTAATTGTAATATTTATCTACACTTGCAGAGTAAATTATGTCATAACTTAACTTCATTTTTTTTATTAGCCTATATTTTACATAGCCTATCTGTTTTACTTTACGTAGCCACAAGCCTTAAACTATTTGCATTATAAGCTTTAGAAGCCTTTTTAAGCCTTATAAAGGTGTAATAGTGTGTATTAAAAGCTCTGTTTTAAATATTTCTTTGTAAGCCTATAAATTAGAATACTGTTCTATACACGAGGTTAAATTACAGTTTCATACATGAAATTCTTATGCAACTTTATACATGTTTTTAGCCATGTACTAAAACATGTGTTTTTTTTCTTATAGTGAACATCACTGGTTTAAGTATTACATGGGTTTATCCTACTACAAGTTTTGACTTCCATCTTCGGAACAACAACAATAAAAAAAACAGCTATAATGAAAACTTTCTGAGTGTTGCTAGAATTTTTGAACTGTCTGTTACTTAAAATATGATACTATGTATAATAAAGGCTTACATAGTTGAAAAAGGCTACAGTAATATTTTTTTTTTATATAATAATAATTGGGTGGTGCAGTTATAGCATGTTTCGGACCTTAGCCCTAAGGGCTATATATTAGAAAATTGAATTACCTTTTTTTTTAATATAGAGACGTCTCATATTTTTTTTATTATTAATTAATTTTTACCTAGTATTAAGTTTGGCCATAGATATAAAATTATTATCAAATCCATGGTGAATGTATTCAATTTTGTAAATTTATAAACACTACTAGTTCGTAATTTTGTATTTTTTTTTATTGTAAACAGGGAGGGTTTTTCAAATTTTATTTTGGGGAGGGTTTTTCTTTTTGAACTTAATTAATTAATATATATATTTTGTAAACATTTTCTTTGAAAATCAATTATACTTAAGGGCATGTCAATTTAAAATTTTATTATTTAAGGGCGTATAATCTTTTGTATTTCAATTTAAAATAATATTTTAATAAACAAATTGTTTATTAAGTGAATTGTATTTGTTTGGCATTTCCTGTGAATAGCTAATTCAGGTGTTTCTTGAAAACCTTTCCAAAATGAGGTAAGGCTACAGTTTTTTTTTATCTTTAGAAGGATTTATCATCTTTGTTTCTCCCTTATGTATGTACCATCCCATTTTTGACTCAGTACGCTTTCCGTTTTGTTTGTTCCCTTTGAGGATGGTACAGAAAGATGGTTTGTTTACTCTGAATATCAAAAAAATATTAGTTCATTTAATCATTTTTGCTGTAATTCAATTAAGACTGATTATTGTTTATTATAATTCTCTGAAAATTAGCTCTTAAAGTCATTAGATGTAATTTAGAGTGCGTAAACGTCCTGATTGTTAAATAATAAAGATAATTAATTGTCACTTAATGGAGTTTTTTTATAACGATAATTGATGTTCTTATTAAAATTGATATATAAGTAATGTTATAATTTAATTTTAATAATTGATTATATTTGGATACTTCGTTAGTTTCTCAATTTAGAATGTAGTTTGTTCTATCTTGAGGCTAACAGGAGTAAGACAGCCAAGAAAAGAATCCTTAAATTTGTTACAGTTACGGATTAAGGATTAAGAATGGATTTCTTTTTCTTTTTTCATAGAAGTTACACTTGCACAGGGTAATTTTTTTTAAACTTACCACCTCTATTACTAAAACCCCGAAAGATACATACAAAATCTGATCTCGGGACAGCTATTTAACTTAGGAAATCCATTTACTAAATCACAAAACCCCCTTCTAACTCCTAACTTTAACTCTGAATAAATCACCCATAGCATGGACCCGAAAAGTCAGATACCTTGGAATCACGCTTGACGCTAAATTAAACCTGTCCCATCACGCCAAGCAAACTCTGTCAAGCGCTAAATCCGTCCGTGGCAGACTCCTTCCAGTCATTCACGCCAAGAGCCCCCTACCACTTCGTATCAGATTGTCCATGTACAAAACATACATCAGACCGGTACTTACGTACGCAGCTCCAGCTTGATACTCTTTGCTATCTGTTTCTTGGAAGAAAAGTTGGATTCCTTCCAGAAAAAAACTCTCCGTTGGATCACCAACTCCCCATGGTACGTATCGAACGCCACCATCTCTCAAGGGCACAAAATCCCCACACTCGAGGACTTCATACTAAAATTAACACATAGAGTCAAACACAGAGCCGAAGGGTCTGAACACACACACACTTTAAACAGATCATCACTGATCCTGCACCTGCGCAGGTCAGAAGAAAGCGTCCCTTATGTCTGGTTTACGAACCACCATAAGTATCCAAAAATCCAAGCTCTTTTCTTAAACACCACACACTTTCGTAGTTAATCCCTGTGTATTTCATTGATCCACAATCTCATTCCCACTCAAAATTTATTCCAAATTTAGTCATAAAGTTTCAATAAAGTCATTTTTAGTTACAGGTAAGCAGCCATTGTTATTAAACAGATGCTGTCTTCCACCAAGACTACGGTTTTGCCAATTTGCCAGCAGAAGGTTTACAACATCGCAACTCAAACACAGACTCAGACTTCAGGGAGATTCGGACCTTGGCGGGTCGCCGGACTCGGGATCATCACTCGGCTGCAGGCAGCAATCCAATACTCACCGACCCAGTTTCTGCAGGCAGCGAACGACTCTCGGAGAGCCAGGAAAAAAGAAGGTTTACATTATTTGTATCTGAACGGATTCGATACTGTGCCTACTAAGAGAGTTATGATTTTGTATACTTCAATCATTCTTTTTTACACTCCTTGAGCTAATGATTGTTTTATTTTTAAACGTTTAAACAAATGTTTGGTACTGTGGAAATAACAAAACCCACAGTTCAACATCAACTCTATCAATGATTTAAGGGTCTGCTGTAGTGGCGGCCATCTTGGATTTGTATCCCATAAGAGCTATGTTAAATTTCAAACCATTTATTTCGTTTACTTTTTATCATAAAATTTTCATTAAGGTCTCATTTTAAGCACAGTCAGAATACGCATCCGTCTTGCAGTTTAGTTTTTTTTTAAATGCTTTTGATTTCTTATGTAATTGACATTTTGTAAGTACAAAGTTTGAATTTTTTTCCTAACACAATAAAAAATTAATAATGAAAAATAATTTGCAAGCTGGATTCGAAATTTTATAAAGAATATTCAGTTTTTTATTCAACACTCAATTACAAAAGATAGACTTATAAAAATGGTTTGAAATGAGGCAATGTCAAAGCGTTCAGCTGCAAGAAATTGCACTGTTTAGATAGGGATACAGTGAGAAGCGGTTGCGTTTCCGGTTGCTTTCTCGCTTACTGGAGCAGACCAATAAGTTGTCTTTATAGATGTAGCTTATAAATCATAAGAAATTTCTTCAATTCGTGTACATAGTAATACGATAGTGTATATGTATACGATGTATGCAGTAACACACAATATACTGTTTATAGTGTGTTGAACTTTTAGGAGGGAATGCATCAAATATGGAGCTTTGTTTTTGCCATTTATTTTGAGTGAAAAAGTAGTCAACATTGGCTAGTTCAATCTCAATGGTATCTTAGCATATTTTACACCTATCTTGATATGATAAAGTGACATCGTTTTATACAAATTGAAACTTCTTATGCAAAAATGTACCAAACGACAAGCCTTTGAGGTTTTACCTTTGCTCTGAATTACATAATTTATTGGAAGAGGATCTGTGCAGTGTTGCATAATATAAACAAGAGTTAGAATTGGTATTGATAACTATAATTTTTATTTTACGTATTTTTTTTTTTTTTTGTGAATTCTTTTGTAATTGTATATTTTAAAATCTCACCGTGAACTTACGGTAAGACCATTGTTACACATAACATCCTTTATTTTAAAATTACAGTTCATTTGGTTCAAAAATGTAAATTTTTTATTTCAAACGTTTACTCACTCAGCTTCACTTATCCTATTTCGAAAACCCGTTCTTTGTAAAATGTGTACTCTTTTCATGTGGTGCTTTTGGAAAGCACTTTTATTCTACGCCTGACTCCCTAAGTCTTTAAACATGTCCCTAACATGTCTTCTTAATTCATTAAGTATTTTTTAACAGAATCAAATATTTTCAACGTTCCACTTGCATGTTTCAAAATCAGTTTTACAGTTACAAGCTGCAAAAGAAAAGTAACCGCTTGAAAAATGTGTGGCGAGAAAACGCCCTTATCCTTTAGAATTCGCCACAAAATTTAAAGGCTTTGCACAGGTTTTAATTTAAGACTTTATGTTTTATTTTTAACATCCGCTTTTCTCTTAAACAACTTTGTGCGTTTCATCTTTCACCCAACGTTGTATATCCTTGCATGAATAAACTTTTGTTTCTTTATATTGCATTTCATATTAATTTATCTAAGGTACACATATGCAACATGCATATATATATTAATCTATAGATCTTAGCTGCTCGTAAATAACATGCATTTATTAATCTATGTTATAAAAAACGGAGTATAACATGCAAATTTGTAGACATAAGCCTTTTTAATTACGGTTCAGGAAATACGGAGGCGTTTTCGTCTAGCGAATAATCACGAACAATGATGTTACAAAGATAACTGTTTTAAATAAAGACACTTTTTTAGTATGTATAGTCTACGTGTGGTAAGTAAATATTGTGTTTTTGAAGGCGAAACCCCTTTACTGTCATAATTACTAAAACCTAAAGGTGTGAAGTTTCTCAAAAATAAAACCAAAAATCACAACAGAAGACCAATATTTTAAACTGTTTAAATAATTACCTGCAAATTAATAAACTATTAATTAACTAAATCAAGTTAAAACAAACATAATATACTTCCTAAATTGCAAACTAAATAATAATAACCAAAATGTTAAAAAAGCATAAACTGTAAAGTTAAAAATCCAAAACTGTTAAAGTTGAACAAAACAAAAGTTGATATAATATAATTGAAACAACACAAATGGTACAAATAAAGCTTATATTCAACTTTACTCTTCTATTTTCACTGTTCCCACTCATTTATAAAATCCTAAGTGAAGTGTTTTAATATGTATCAGTACCTCCGGAGGTCGAAAATCTACCAATTGTCTATGTAAAGTAATAAAATTCAACTTGTTCACAATTCTTACTTGACCCTATAGTCTGGGCGCCATCTTGAAAAGCTTGTTCGAGGTACGAATAAAATGTTTCTACTGTTTTAGAAAGCCTGTAAATGTCAGATTCAATTGATGCCACTTTGCCAGAATCGAGCATTTCGAGTAATTCAAGATGGAGCCCAAATATTGAAAATTTTGAAACGTTATTAACGTTTGTTATATCATTATATATGTCTTTTTAGTCAAGGAGTACGAATAAAAAGTTAAATTTACCTACTAACAGCAATGTGAAGAATGTTATTGCCAAACTATGGCTGTATTAACCTTTTATGTTTTGTTGCAGGTTGTGAGTTAAAGTAGTCAAAATATCAAGATGTTAACCAGTAAGGAAGAAGAAGGGCGTTTTTTCAAGCATAGTAAACCAGGCAAGACCGACAAAAGTTCAGCTAAAAAGATCGAGTCAATAATATCAGCAAGCAAACTGCGAAACGATGACATTTTATGAATCGTTGGAACGAACCTTAACTTAGTTTTACACTAAGCCACCGGACTTGTGTCTCAACCTATACCTCAAAAACTCATATAAACCGTGCCTTAAAAAGAGGTCTGCCCAAAGAAGATTATTCACTGCAAAATATGTGTTAAGTTCGGAACCAGACCATTTAAAATTTTTAGGAGGAACTGCTTTTACTGGAAAGGGCAAAAAGGAAGTTTGGGCAAAAACTGAATTAAAGATAAATATTTAGTAAACATATGAAATTCCTTAGAAGAGCAACCCTTGGAACTATTAAACGGTAGAATAACTAATCAATATAAGTGATAGTATAATTATTTGAAAAAAATTGAAACAACGCTAATTATTTATTTGTATAATTTGCTTAAATATATTTTCCCGTGTAGTGAAGGCAAAGGGATATTAACTCATCCTGAAATCATTTTCCTCAAAATGCTTTGATTTAATTATTTGAAGGGTTTTGTTTGGTATAATCATGTGTGTATGAAAAATATTAAGCCATCACCTACAAAAATACATTTTTACATTCATTTCCATAGCAATCAAGTACATAAAACAGCTGATTCGGATAACCAGCTCAGCAACGCAATTTTACATAAGGCCTAGTTTTTAACTTCCCGCTAAGAAAATTGAAAATTTTCTAAAATCGGGAAGTTATTGGTTTCACCCCGTTTTTCGAAAATCGAGTATTCATCAGATCTCGACGTTTTGAGGTCCTAGGAATCTTCCCTGACCACTCCCGAGAGGGTGTCACCCTGTCTGTATGTGTGTGTGTATGTAAGTATGTGACCCGCTTATAACTTTTGAACGGTTTAACCGATTGGATCCTACCAAACGGCGTTCTAAAGAGTTCCATCAAACTTAGATTTCCTGAAAATTTCAACTAATTCGGACCGGTAGGTTCTGAGAAATTTCGAAAAAACTAAGAAATAAAAAAATTTTAAATCAGGTTTTTTTGGAATAACTTTTAAACGGCTTTACCGATCAATTCCAAAATCTAATCAGCTTTTAACCTTGAAAAGCGACGTCGATCGCTACCAGTCCGGTCAAAATCGGTTAATTCGTTCGTGAGATATCGTGAACGAAAGAAAATAAAAAATGTGTTTTTCCTCAATTTCTCCGAAACTTTTCATCTGAAAAATTTTTGTTGTTGATTCTTTCAATGGACTTAAAAAACTGCATCGATTGCCGCAAATCGCATAAAAATCGGTTGATTCATTCAAAAGTTATGGCAGTTCAAAATTTCCAAAAATAGTGTTTGTTGTAATTAAACTTAGCGGGAAGTTACATGGATGGCCTTTAGGGTCAACCGTTTTCCAATTTTTTTTACCTGGCTTTTCGGCATTTTTCTTAACACACATGCTTTCTTTTGCACATCTTTTGCCAATACCTTTCGAATGATATAAAGGTAATTCCTCCTCTTTTATAATAATTTATAAAATAATGTATTCCAATGTTTGATGTTCGCGAATTAATATTATGTTGTAAATGTTGTTTGGTGCAATACCGCGAGGTACGCCAAACCCACATCTAACATGTGTATTGTTCTCACCCACGCGGGCAAAATATAAACAGTCTTCTGTTGTTGGAAAGATAAAGTCTTAATTTTTTTTACATTATTTTTTACAAATACAGCTTTCATAGTTTCGAGGTCATTCAGTATTTTGATAGAAAACGTATCCCAAACATCGTAGTTTTTCCCTTTCCACACTCCTCAAACACAAACATCTCAAGAGTTCCCTATTGGTGAATTAAAAACCGTTAGACAAAAAATTTGAGAGATAAATTTGTAGTTAAAACAAAAGAATATTCGACCACGCAGATGAACAGCTGACGTGAGTTCAGCAAATTTCCAAAATTAAGTTTATAGGCCTATGTTTTAGGGTTTCAACCAGCAATTTTTTAAATAGGTCTATTCACGACGGTGCTGAATAGCTGCAAAATGGTTCGCACGCCATTCCGCATATTAGGAGTATCTTCAATACACAATGCATTGCGTGCTTCGCACGCCATTCCGAATATTGGGAGTATCTTCAATACACAATGCATTGCGTGCTTCGCACGCCATTCCGAATATTGGGAGTATCTTCAATACACAATGCATTGCGTGCTTCGCACGCCATTCCGAATATTGGGAGTATCTTCAACACACAAAACATTGCGTGCTTCGCACGCCAACCTCACGGTAGGATCCACCACATGGCTTTGAACCGGGTACTTCTATGGTATTTTACGTTTTGATCGATTTTGGGGGAACCAAGCGAGCTATAAGGTCGCGTAAAAAAAATGTGCAGAATAACATTTAAATTTGTAGAAAAAACTTACAAACTAATTCATTCTCGTATGAAAAATAGTTACTTCCGGTCAAAAAACGTGCTTCCGAATGTTGGAGTTTTTTGGATAACGAACTTGCCCGAGCGACGTAAACAACCGACATGTGTACCAAATTTGAACCAAATTGGACTTAAAATGCGGTCGATAGAGTGCGAACACATATATACATATATATATGATTTTTAATGACACCCCAAAACGTGTTCGGGGGACCATGATCGGTGCTCATTTGCTGCTTTCGACCTTGGGTTTTACCATAAGAGCCCACTGCAATACCTCAAGTTTCCTATGGAAATTCGCTAATAAGGTTTAATTTAGAAGCACAATATTATGTTTTCAAAAACATAATTATAATTTAGATTGAATAAATTTGATTAGTCCTTAGAAGAATTTCTAAATTAACACAAATACATTTTAACAGAATAAAACTAACAGCCTTCACGATGTGATAGTCGACACTGAACAACTTAGTTTACAAAACAGAAGAAAAAAGTAATTTTTCTATCGGTATACTCGCGGTTTGCTTTTGTCTTAATTTTAAAGGAACAGTATTAACAAGTCCGAATAACGTCCATTTTAGAAGCACTGTATTTCACTTTTATATAAGAAGATGGTTATCTTACACCATATATAGTGTGCCATAGTTCACAAACGGTTAAAGTAATGGAATAATATATATAAACCTTATTCTGTAAACACCAATTAATTTGATCACAATTTTGGTAGACTGTTAGTAAAACTAACTTTCTATTTTTACCCAATACCTTGTTTTGATTTTATAAATATTGCTACGATATACCAACAACGCACAAGTATACCGCGACATTTTTCATGTGATTGCAATATACAAAAATTACATAAAAGTAGAATTATAAAATTGAGACCAGCGCTTGAATTTTGTAATATAACGTAATATCTAAAATCTCATATGTGGTAATACATAATATTCGAAACTGTCGTGTCTTTGTTAAAAGGGCGACCATTTAACAATGTAATATGCGTCCGTGTTACACTATGAGGACTATGATAAAACTATCAACATAAAACATAACTAACCAACAGCACAACATAACTATGAACATAATTGGGACTGTCAATATAAAACTATGATAAATGCATCCCACATAAGCACACTAACAAATTTATTTGCCATTAAAACGGTGAAATATCCTTGTCCAACCACAACATAAGAACAGAGAATTTTAAAAGCAATATAAGACACTAGCAGGTACCCGTGGCTTCGCACACGGTCCAAAGATTCGCCGCATAGTAATAAATGTTTATTGTTTTAGGGGTTGTTATTACATCTTCACCCCTTAGCTGCATGCTATAAAATGCAATATGATTTAAATACTATATACGTATAGTAAGAAATAAATGCACCAACTTCCAGCTCTCTAGCTTTACGGGAAGTATAATAATTAATTTGTTTTGTTTTAGGGGTTGTTACATTTTCACCCCTTAGCAGTACACTAACAAATACAAATATGGCTTACTTTTTATATATATCTTGTAAGAAATAAATGTACAAATTTCCAGCTCTCTAGTCTTGATGGAAGTATTGTAACAAATATTTATTGTTTTAGAGGTTGCTTCAACCCTTAAATCTAAATGGATTATAGCCTATGTTTCATTCCAGGTCATTATCTATATGTGTACCAATTTAATTCAAATTCATCCAGTAGTTTTTACCTGATTGAGTAACACACACACAAACAGACACCATTAGATTTGTATATAATACTATAGATTTGCATATTTTTTCACAGATGAACTAAATCTGTGAATTATATTGAAGTGTAAAGATAAGATATTTATGTTTGTTTTTATTCTGTACATTTTTATAAAATGAATTAATTGTGTTTTTTTAGTATTATAATTTAATTTGTGTTTTAGATGTCATCTTAATATTTTTTACGTAAAGAGATGTATTTTTTCTTTATTTTTAAATTACTAAATTGTTCTTAATTTGCATAAACAAACCCGACTGAACTTTATATCACCAAAAGCAGAATCAAGTACCAACTTACAATTAAATCTGATCGTGCTTTTATAAAAATTAACATTGAATTTACCATTTCCTCGGCAGAGTCCAGCGTGAAATACCCTTCGGTCACGCACTAATCGATTTACCACGCTGTTCGATTGTTTCGAGACTAATGACCCTATGCTACTGATCGAACACGCCCCGTGTGACTGTGATCAGGACAATGCATGTATGCACTCTGTGTGGAGTGTAGAGGGCGGAGTGAAGGCCGTTGTGAAGGAAAACTCATCAGCTGGTAATGGATATTGTAGGATCCATCTTATGGATCGATATCATGAAACATCGAGCAAAGTTGAAAACAAAAAAAATCAACTTTCGATTTAAAAAAAATGTAAAATGATTTCTATAGTTTAATCAGTTCAGGATTCCAATTAGGTAGCCCAGGCTTTTTCCAAGGTAGCCTGAAAGGTGATGACTGCTGGCCGAAGAACTTGGCCATATTTTCTATCCGACTAATTTTACAGGCTGAGACATTTTGGACAAGGACTTGGCCGTGTTTTTACATTTATTTTTGTGAGATGTCAAACTGAGTTATAAGACATAATAAAGTTAAAATTCCTCAAAGTAGGTTTATAACATTTACAGTGTATCTATCCTAGAAATGAAAAAGTTCCAAATTTACCCAAAGCTCATGCCAGCCTGAATCGGGCCTGATATAAGTCCTTTATAAAAGGTGCATATTTTTTTTAATTTCCCTTGTATCCTAAAACTTATCAGCAAGGCAAATTTAAAGTTTCGTATGCATCATCATATGGTGACCCTCATTCTATGTTCTAAATTTCACACAATGACACTAAGGGACAAAATGTTATGACGGGAGTAAAAACAAACAATGAATCTGGCTGGAACTAGGCCTTAATACGCTGTGTACAAATTTGTGTCTTATTAATTTTACTACATAAAGAGTCCTACGTGAAAAGGTACGGACCTATGTTGAGGAGAATCTTACAATAATTAATTTGTATAGTAATCTAAATTGTAGTCCAGGATGAAGTGTGTGTTATAACCTTAGTAATGGACCATGTAAGTAAAGTCGACATGTAAAAGTAACAAAACTTGTTATTGAAAAACAAAACATCATAAGATCAAGACTACTACAGAAGTAATAGTATAAGTACATTTAAGTATGTAGATTAACATAAAAAAATGTTTACCAGTCTATCGATTTCCCAAAGTCGAAAAAAAATCGATTATCATTTTTTTTCGATTATCCTTAATATTTCGAGCTGGGATGAAGATAGAGGAAAATAAAAAAATACCACCGTATAGTGGAGGTATTTTTCAACAAAAAAGGTCATATGTATTTATTTCGTCCGAGCAATGGTTTGTCTG
>JAGFPH010012813.1:0-11643 GCA_018207615.1 Philaenus spumarius | reverse complement strand
ATTTTTGAACATATCGATTTAAAAATTGGTACAGAAGTTAAAAATTGGTACTTATTTTAAAAACTATATTTAAAAAATTGACTAATCTGCAGCCGATTAACTCAAGTGTTTTGATGAAAAATCTAAAAAGGTCTAAAATTATACTTTTTTAATTTACTTGTGCTTTTAAAAGTAAATAATGAAAAAGGTTTATACTCCTTGAACTTGTTTGAATATATATATTTAACTTGTAAAAAAAACTTTCAGGTTGATATTTTGAAAATTTTCTAAACTGGAGCCGATTAAAATTAGTTCGTGGGTCCGGTACTCCTAAAATCGAGAAACCCATTAATAAGTCAAGTGGCTCTAGATCGGGTAATTTTCAAGATAACAAGCTGAGACTCAGCATAAATGTTTAAAATATATATTATAACTCCTATGTCAAGTTTCAATTCGATATATTAAAATTCGGCCAATTTAGAAAGAGCCAATGCTTCATATATGAATAAGATGTCCCCTTTTAGTGATTTCCCCTGCTGCAAAATACATACCTGCATTATCGAATTTTTTCCAGACAAACCATTGCTCGGACGAAATAAATACATATGACCTTTTTTATTGAAAAATACCTCCCCTACACGGTGGTATTTTTTATTTTCCACTATGTTCATCCCAGCTCGAAATATTAAGGATAATCGAAAAAAAATTATAATCGATTTTTTCGACTTTGGGAAATCGATAGACTGGTAAACTTTTTTTATGTTAATCTACATACTTTAATGTACTTATAAAAAAAATTCAGCCGTATTGCAAATTACTGGAACTTTTGGTCTAAATTGACCTCTACCGACTGGCCTATAAAGTAAACAACATTTTACAAACATGATGTGAACGTAACAACGTAACAGAAAGAAAATTTGTTTGTGCAAAGACTAAAGATTAATGTCTACATATTAGTATTACAATCATGACATATATGTAATATGTAGTAGGCTATTAAAACCATAGCAGTGTGTTTTACATTTGACCCTGGAAAACTCGAGAAGCCTGCATGATTTCGATAGGGAATGTTCTTATCACCCAATTTAAACGTGGTGTAATCCAGCTAGATTAATTTTGTTTTCAATATACTAAATGCATTGTATTATTTTACTGGAGTATATCTATACATATAAAAGCCAAAACCCACTGACTCACTGACTCACTCATCACGATTTCTCAAAACCTACAGAACGGATTGGAATGAAATTTGGTATGTAGCTTCCTCTAGGGCCATAGTTGCTCACTAAGAAAGGGTTTGAAAAAATTCGAAATTTTAGGGGGGTTTGGGGGATCAAAGTTATTAAAAAACGACTTCTTCAAAACTACCGAATGGATTGGAATGAAATTTGGTATGTAGGTTCCTCTAGGGCCATAGTTGCTCACTAAGAAAGGGTTTGAAAAAATTCGAAATTTTATGGGGGGTTTGGGGGGATCAAAGTTATTAAAAAAAGAATTCTTCAAAACTACAGAACGGATTGGAATGAAATTTGGTATGTAGCTTCCTCTAGGGCCATAGGTGCTCACTAAGAAAGGGTTTGAAAAAATTCGAAATTTTAGGGGGGTTTGGGGAGATCAAAGTTATTAAAAAACGATTTCTTCAAAACTACCGAATGGATTGGAATGAAATTTGGTATGTAGCTTCCTCTGGGGCCATAGGTGCTCACTAAGAAAGGGTTTGAAATAATTTGAAATATTAGGGGGGATTTTGGGGGATCAAAGTTATTAAAAAACGATTTCTTCAAAACTACCGAATGGATTGGAATGAAATTTGGTACGTAGCTTCCTCTAGGGCCATAGGTCCTCACTAAGAAAGGGTTTGAAAAAATTCGAAATTTTAGGGAGGGTTTGGGGGGATCAAAGTTATTAAAAAACGACTTCTTCAAAACTACCGAATGGATTGGAATGAAATTTGGTATGTAGCTTCCTCTAGGGCCATAAGTGTTCACTTAAAAAGGGTTTTTAAAAAATTGGAAATTTTAGGGGGGTTCGGGGGTAAAAATGACTAAATAACGATTTCTCCAAAATTACCAAACAGATTGCAATGAAATTTGGTATGTAGCTTCCTCTAGGGCCATAGGTGCTCACTAAGAAAGGGTTTGAAAAATTTCGAAATTTTAGGAGGGGTTTGGGGAGATCAAAGTTACTAAAATCATAATTTCAGATCTTTTATTATTATGACAATAGTGCTTTTATTATTTGAGATCTATATATATAAAAGCCAAATACCACTCACTGACTGAACACTTAAAAAGAATACAATTACGTTAAAAAGACTGAAAATACCAACCACCACGGGCAACGCCGTACGGGTCAGCTAGTCTATTACAAAATATAAGAAGCTACGGTCTTTCAAACTATGTAGTTCTACATAGCAACTATAAAAAATACCAAATTATGGGGAGGGGGGTATTCTATTCACCGGCCTTTATTACTCCTGTAGACCCAAAGTGAGGTCGTTGAACAAAACAAGTTTACTTATTCAAAATCATTTCAAAATTAATTTCGGGGAACATTTAAATGAGAACGTTATTGTATCCTGCTATAGTTTATCGGTAGCCTTAACTGTATGCTTTGTTCTAATTTATGTTATTTTGATTCACTATTTTTAGAATCACATATATTATTTCTCAAGGCCATTTTTTTGTCGGTACGCCATAACTTCCTTAATACATCATCAAATTACAATGAATGAGGCATCATTTTAAAGCTTTCCTTAACCGCTACACCGGAAAAATATACAAAATACAATTTTACGAAAAAATACAAAATAAAGAATCCGAAAGTAACAGTGATGTAGGATTAACTAAGTTGTAGGGATATTTTCCTGGCGATGGCAACACTGATGATAACAATACCCCGCTGGAGAGCTGCCTCACTAAATTGCTATTTTTAATTAATTGTAAGCGTGGTTATAAACAGCATTGTGGATCCACCTATTTGTTGTTGTTTACCTTCTGCAAGTTGGTAAGTTGTTTAAAAATATATAATAACAATAACAAAATTATTTCTCTGTGTACTTTAATTAAGTGGGATTTAAGTAAGTTAGAATGCGAACGCTTCGCACGGGTCAGCTAGTTTTAATAATTGGCCCTAATTGAGTCAAATGAGATTTTTATTGATTATAATCAATAATTTATTAAATTGATTTATTTAATTAAAATTATTTTAAATAACGAGTGTGGGATATATTTCACGTATTTAAAAAAAAAAGTCGGATTGATACTCGTAGGTGTAAGTAAGAGAACTCGGTTTTAGGTAATTTATGTTTGTGATTCTGATGTTGTTTTATTATTGAAGATTATTTCAATAATTGTTGTCTGCTTTTGTTATTACTTCCATTTCAAGTAAGGAATGTTTCTTAAAATTATTTAACGTGATTTATTTCTTTAGAATACATTTTTTTAAATACAAATTTAATAGAATTAAATTAAATTATCCATGGTCAACTACCTGTATTAGTAGTAAAAATGGATTTTAGATTTAATAGTAATCGACTAAAACTGATTGTATAGGTTTAAATTTTAATAATCCTCATGCGTTTGTCTTCTTATCATTTTCTTTCAAAAAAGTTTCTTATACCTTGGTCCTTGAGTACAACCCATGGTTATAACATAACTTTTTCAATTTTACACATCATATAATTATAAAAATGTGTGTAAATGAGAGGTACAAAACTGTTTTATTTATATTAAGTGTAACTAGTTGTCCCGTGCGAATGTTTCGCAAGTTGGGAATACTTACCCGATTTATACGTTGATTTAATTCAGTTAATTACGTTTATTTATTTACGTTGGTTTATAAAATATCAGCTTATAACGCTTTACGTTGATTTAATTTGATTGATTTGCGTGATATATTACACTTGCATTTAGAACGTAAACAATATAACCAACAGCTATCATGTTAGTTAAATAGATTGTTAAGGCCTGCATTACGATATCAAATTTGTTTGATCAAACTTCTTTGATGCAATATTTTATAGTGTAATATGTAATCTTTTATCAAAGTTGGCACACGTCAAATTTTTTTTGTCAAAGGTTCTCTAAGAGAGAAAGTTTGATCAAACCTTTGATCAAAGATCTTTGACAAAGAAATTTAATAGTGTAACACAGGTCAAATAGATGGTGCCTTTCATTAGGAATCATATGAAAGTTTGTTTAATCAATATTTTTAACGAAAACATTAATTTGAACCTTTTTGTATATTTTTAAACAATAGCGGGAAACATAAGCTTTAAAATGATGTTTGAATCATTAATGTTGATGAATATTTAAGGAAGATATGGCGTTGCCACAAGAAACAGACCTTTGAGAAATAATGCATAACGATTGATGTTACTTGTAATATTAAAAGTTACTATCTAATTTCACACAAAAAAGTATTGTGAACTAAATGTCTAGTAAACAAACAAAAAATTGTCGAATTACAGTGTAACCTCGCTATTCCGGCTTAATGTGGCCGCCGGTAGGCCGGACCACAGAGAATCCATTCAAAATGAATCCACAGATGAAATAGCGAATCATTCGTATAATTGATTGATTGAGAAAGCGTATACTAAACTAAGGCATTAAAAATAATTATCTGCTTACTATACAACATGAGATAAAACAAAATTTCTTTTGAAATACAGTAGGTGTTTACAAACAGTATATATAGTAGTGCTGTAGGCCTATACAACGTACTGGGTTTTTAACTATAATAACACAATACCGTTTTATTTTTACGAAACTGCAATACAGTTTTTCCGTTCATTTTTATTTTTAGAATCGGGCCGGATTACAGGGGGTCCAGATTATCGAGGGCCGGTTGAGCGAGGTTGTACTGTATATTCAAAATTATATCGTAGTTTCAACACATTTATGTAGATTTTTCGTTCTTTATATATTAAAACTGTTGACGGATTAACACCAGTGTTTGGCAAACAGATTAAAATATTATCAATTAAAACTAAATTATGAACTTTTCCGGTTATCTTGAGTTTGCGTTAAACTTTGTCCAATTAAGTAAATTTTTCTATACCCCAAACATTCTTAAAACTCTTAATTAAGTTATAGACATAGATTGTTTTGTGTTTATACACTATCATCATACGCATTTATCTCCCAGAGTTAAATCCATATGTCGCATAGACGCACAAGCATTGTTAATTAAATTAAAATTAACTTCCTTAGTAATTACGTAAAGCCTTACTCAAATAGTTATTAATACAACTAAATTTAAGCATGCATCCGTTCTTAAAAAAATCACAAAGATTACCTAAATGCAGAACCATTTTTCGGAACGACTATTCTTAGAGATGAAAGGTAAAAACTATCATCAGACATCCAAACTGTATTTTCTTGAAAACTGTGTACTGTTAAAAACTGTAATTTTTCAAAACCGTTGGACTACACAAACTGTAATATTAAAAAACTAACTATTGACACAAACTATAATTTGTCGAACTATTGGTCGAGAGAAACTGTATTGCTTAAAACTAACGATTGACACAAACTTTAATTTGTTTAAACTTTCGACCAACAAAAACCGTAATTTGACGAAAATATTTTTCTAATTGTTCTATAAACACAAAACGATTAGTGAAAACTTTTGAAAACTATCGTTCATCAAAAAGTTTTGTTTCTCATAATATCGATTTACCTAAACTTTATAAAACCTATAGAGTCTGCCCAACCGTAACTTTGCGTAACTAACTACTAACACAAAACTGGCTTCATCAAACTTATAGATTAGCACAAACTGTAATTTCTCAAACTTTCATTTCCCAAAAATGCAACACACTTAAATTACCGTTTTACCGATTGCCTAAAAGAATAACCTGTTTATTGAATGAGAACTTGACACTCTTAGATATTAACCTGCGGGAACTAAGTGTTACAGTAATAGACAAGACTATGTTACGGTTGAAAGGCAGGTTGCGTGTTTGATGAGTTAAAATCAATGAATTAGCGGAGCTTTAGGTCATCCTGAGACGCTTGGCTAACCTAACATTTACTGACCTTCTTCTGTGTGTAAGAACTCTGCTATGAATTTCAATAACAACACTAAAATTTAAGTATTTATTTCCCGTTGAATCATTTTGTAACTTGGACTTAGACACAAATAGCAACTAAAATACTTCTTCAAATACTTTTAAAACAGGTTTTAGGAAGTTTGTTTTTAAACTGTCCAAATTTCTTATCAATGGAAAAAATAACTACGATTTAATTTTTCAACAATTAACTTTTTACAAATTAGACTCTACACTTAAATTTTAAAACACAATCTCAGAAATTCTTATTAAACAATTTGTAGGAACTCAAATGAAACATTAACATTTATTCTACCGAAATTCACTGACACTTTGCTTCAAGTTTAATTGTTTTCTTGCTATGATTCGAATTTTATAAAGGAAATTTAGTGTTCTAAAGTGTACAAAAAATAAAATTGCATATTTTAATTTTTAGTAAGTACATTCAGTAGTCATTACAGTATTACGCTTAAACTGATTTTCAACAGCTTAACGATTATAACAGACTAGCTGCCCGATCCGGCTTCGCACGGATAGACAAATCAAAGTTACATGTATATTAACAAAATCAAATACATCAATAAATATATTACACTATGTAATTTCTTATGGGGATTTTTAGTAACTTTGACCCCCCCGAACCCCACTAAAATTTCGAATTTTTTTAAAACCTTTCTTAGCTACCACCTACGGCCCTAGAGGAAGCTACATACCAAATTTCATTCCAATCCGTTCGGTGGTTTTTGAGATTTCGTGATGAGTCAGTGAGTGGTATTTGGATTATATATATACTAGTGGACCCGGCAATGCTTCGCTATTGCTTAATTTGAAACTTTGAAAGCCTGTAATTCGTATCCCGTGTAATTCAACATCCTGTAATTCGTATCCCGTGTAATTCAACATAGGCCTAATGATTGTTACACATAATTAATAAAACAACTGATTTGAATCAAAAGTTTAATACAATTTTAGGTTAGGCCTTTAAAACCTATGAAATATAATAATTAAAACATCTAATATTACAATTTAACATTATATTATTGTTACACATTATAAATATAAAACAGCTTATTTGGACCAAAGGTTTAACACAATTTTAGGTTAGGCCTATTATTATAAAATCAACACACTTTTTTTGAAAGAGTTTGGAATAATCACCATAGTAACCAGAATAACACATTAATAAATACGAATCAGCTGTTTCATCTGTTATATGGCTGCTTATGGGAGGGATGAATTTTCGCATTTTCTACCCTTTAAATTCAAAATTTTGCAAAATCCTTTCTTAGTACGCCTCTACATTATTGGACGGATGTACCTTCCAAATTTCAAGTCTCTAGCTTTAATAGAATCGGCTCTGCGTTGATCGTCAGTCAGGACATTGCATTTTATATAAGAGATACTAGCTGACCCGTACGGCGTTGCCCGTGGTGGTTGGTATTTTCAGTCTTTTTAACGTAATTGTATTCTTTTTA
This sequence comes from Philaenus spumarius, assembly GCA_018207615.1. Lineage (NCBI taxonomy): Eukaryota > Metazoa > Arthropoda > Insecta > Hemiptera > Aphrophoridae > Philaenus > Philaenus spumarius. The sequence continues at coordinate 4,137 of JAGFPH010012813.1, read as the reverse complement.
AGTGTTCAGTCAGTGAGTATTTGGCTTTTATATATATAGATCTTAAATAATAAAGCACTATTGTCATAATAATAAAAGATCTGAAATTATGATTTTAGTAACTTTGATCCCCCCCCCCCAAACCCCTCCTAAATTTCGAAATTTTCATACCCTTTCTTAGTGAGCACCTTATGGCCCTAGAGGAAGCAACATACCAAATTTCATTCCAATCCGTTCGGTAGTTTTAAAGAAATCATGATTTAATAAATTTGATCCCCCCATGCCCCCCCCCCCCTAAAATCTCGATTTTTTTTTTCAAACCCATTCTTAGTGAGCACCTATGGCCCTAGAGGAAGCTACATACCAAATTTCATTTCAATCCGTTCGGTAGTTTTTGAGAAATCGTGATGAGTGAGTGAGTGGTATTTCGCTTTTATATATATAGATATATAGATTATGATACTGATTACCGCCCTTATGAAGATTTATTTCGAACATTTTCTTTTAATGTTGACGAAATGCTACCTACACACTCTCACTGCAACCGATTGTTAGAACGCGGCTCTGAACCCTTCTAGATAATATATTGCGGATTAAGGCTAGAGTTTTTACTGTCTAAAAGGGGTATTAGGGGTTTTTAATTTGGTTGAAGTATATAGGTATACTAGAGAACGTCAAATTAAATTTTCTGTGCACCGTAATCAAACCAGTTTTTTTCATTTGTATATTGTTTGGTGTCATTTACTTGTCTATTACTGGACTCTATACTAGCCTAATATCGGATTGTTTTAGCATAGGATTTTAAATGCTGTGAAAGGCATAGTCAAATGTTAAAAAAAAGTAATAATACATAATCTAATCGTTGGATACACCACTTTATTTTGTGCTTATATGCAAACCCTAGTACTTACCTAATAGTAATCTTTTACAGAGAAATTAAATCAAGTCTAAAATTACCTTTTCTGAGAAGTTCGTGACTTCGTTATTAAAAAGTGTCTTTTATAATTATTAGTACCTGTATCTTATTTAATTAAAAATTCTTGATTCGTATTTTTTAAATTTAAATTTTTTTGTAAAATTTCCTGAATTTTAATTCTAACGGCTATAATTAAATTTGACCGACACAACCACATTTATCAAGGTGTAAATTTGTTCATATTTATTTATCACGAGAAAGAAAAACAATGTATTTTTCTTTTATTGAAGAGCTCTTTAAACTATGTAAGTATAGCGTAACTATCTGATATTGTTCAACTACACCATGAAGATAACATTTAATTATTAATCAGCTGTTATAAATTATTACCAATATGGTGGATGTTCGCGCAAGTCATTGCGAAATTATAAATTATTAATCAAATAAATCGATTCATTTATTTTTTGTTCGTTAAAATAATTTATAGTTATATTGCAGTACACAAACTACATAACCTGGTTTGATCTGCGGTTCTGTGAATCAGGCAAGTTTATTTGTAACACTAACGTGATAATTTCTTATGTTCACGTAATGTTTGATAACCTATACCAGCACGTTTATTGGCATTTGACTTCTCAGCTGACTGCGAAAACATTGTGATGGTACTGGGGGTTATTTTATTAGTTTATATATTTAGTATATTATAATTATCAGTATTTTTTATTAGTTAAAAGTATAGTGTAAACCATATATTGTACTAAGCTATTTGGCATAAAAAAAATAGGTTAGGGAATTGTAAATGTTCTGGAAATTAAGAACTTTTAATCCCTTACTTCAAGATAGTTAAATATCTTAATTATTTAGTTTAGCTTTTACTCATAGTTTAATTATATTTTCCGAAGGTTATACAATTTAAACATAATAAGATGTTTACTGCTTTGTACCAAAATTTCTAAATGAAACACTAATAGCATCAGCAAGGCATTTTTTCCAAAAGTCAGAAGTAAAAGGCTAAAATTGTTCAATGTGATAATTAGCGCTCCCCCTCCCAACCTGAGAGTATGCAAAGTATGAATTTTAGACAGGAATATATATTAGATGCTTGGATATGTAGAATCTTAACCTACGAAGTTTTTAACTATTTTGTACATGTAGCTCTAGTTTGTTTTCACACAAATAGATTTTAGATGCAAATGTTGGTAAATTTCCAAGTACACAAATCTAAAAATATGAATAACTCATAATAATATAATCACTTTACAAAAACAGAATAATATTTCAGGCAAAATAAAATGTAATATTTCAATTTCAAACAATATACACAAAAATCAGACAAATTCTCCTACTTCCCACGGTATATACAGTTACAAACAAAACTTCTGGTTTTTGGTTTTTATGGACAGTAATCACAAAACCATCTGATGTGGAGCAAATCCTTCAACAAAAGCAAAGCAAAAAAACATTGGGCGTGCTTAAGACCACACGTTGGACGTGATAACTTCTATGACCGATTTATATTTTTATCAGTATTAATATTAGAGGAGAATAAAGGTCAATGCAATAATATTATAATTATAATAAGTATGCGAAAAATAGTGATCATTATAATGTAAGCAGTATTTATTTAGTGACTAATGATTTTGAGTGAGGTATTAGTGTATGCTCTCTACATAGAATTCTAAGAATAATTCAATATGTAAGGAATAGTTATTTTAATAATTATTATATTATAATTAACATATTATAATAACATATTATTATATATTATATATCATCTATTCCCTCTCCACGCGCTTACTTGTCTATATATACTACTAGCTGACAGGACAATGCTTCGCTATTGCAATAATATGGTTACCTACAGCAAATGCTACATCTTAAAGTATTTTAGCTCGTTCTGTGTGTATTATGAGACAGTGGTTTTTTTTACCGCTTGCCTATGTGCTTTTACGCGATTTGTATTAGAAAAACGCTTTTGTTTTTCCCCCCTCGTTTTGGTATTTGTTCTGGATGCGACCGAACTGCATCAGATGATGATGTACACTGTTCTGATAAGGTTGGAAGTTGAGAAATTTGTAGACCATCGTCTGAAACCTGGGATTGGGAAGCTGACTGTATTTCCTCCACACCAGGAACTGTAATATCCATTGAGCAGTCAGGTAAAGAAGGTGTGAGAGGAATGATAACATCAAAGTGGCCTCTCGTCAGTTCCCCAGTAAACCTTAGCCTCCCCATTCCCTCAATCGGTTCGCCAAAACTCTCCCACAACAAATAACCATCTCTGTACACCCGAAATTCATTTTAAAAAATTCGGATGCTGCTTGAATTTCACAGAAGGCTTTAAAGTTACCGGTTTGCTCATATCCGCGATACATTCTTTTTTTGCTGAATAAATATCTCCTGTTACTTTTAAAGTATATGGTTTAACCTGGGCCAATTGTTTGAAACATGACTAACAACTCTGGTCCTCACCTCAAACCAAAGTGAATCGTGTCATGTACAATTAAAGCCAAAGAGTAGAATAAGCATTGGCCATCTGGCCTAGAAGAAACTATTCTGTGAGGAATGGATACTCCATTAACGTGTATGACCTCCATTGTTGTAATATGAAGCTAAATTTTATATTTAAGTGAGTAATAATAAGTTACAGTAAAATAATACAATGTAAAATAATAAATAATTTGTCAAAATGTACAAAATGTAAAGTTTTGTCGAAACTTACTTCAGTTAGACAAAAATCAATCTTCTTTACAAAATTTAAAACGCACAAATATAATAATTATAATAATAATTATTATAACTATCCCTTACATATTGAATTATTCTTAGATTTCTATGTAGAGTGCATAGACTAATACCTCACTCAAAATCATTAGTCACTAAATAAATAATGCTTACATTATAATGGTCACTATTTTTGCATACTTACTATAATATAATATTATTATAATATATAATAATTATAATAACGTATTATTATATACTATGTATCGTCTATTCCCTCTTCACGCTCTGACTTGTGTCTACGCAAAAGGTTTGCGTGATGCGAGATTTCAGAAACATAGTCAAGCGAAAGTGCCTAACGGGCCAATAGAAGTTATCACTTCTAAAAAGGTAAAGACAATTAATTCAAAACAAGCGAATCCTTATACTTCTACATTTTAGTCAGGAGTAAAACCTTATAACAATACACAGTAATCAAATGCGTTTCAACGACAAAGTCGTCATCCTCAGTGATCCAA
>JAGFPH010012811.1:0-28646 GCA_018207615.1 Philaenus spumarius | reverse complement strand
TCTATGATCTTACAAAATATTTTTTAAAGTCATGGCTTCTTATATATTTATTATTATATATTTCTAATATATATATTAATGGGATATGAGTAGAAATAAATTATAAAAATCTACATAAAGGCCTACCTATTATATTTTCTTAGTTTAAAATTGTATCTAGGCCCTTTTAAATTTATAAAAATTAAAAATATTATATCTTTTATAAATTATAAGTGTTTGTTTGGGAGTAAATAAGTTATTATTTTCTTATAGTAGTCTACATGTTATTTACTACTAGCCTATATAAATTAATGTTTTGCAATTTCTAGTTACCATTGTTTGGTCTAAAAAAAATTAAATAGTGTGCTTAAGACCACACGTTGGAAGTGATAACTTCTATGACCAATTTATATTTTTTTGTCCGTACTAATATTAGAGGAGGAGGAATAAGGATAAAATAATTTAAAACATTAATGACTTTGCTGACTTTGGTATTTAATATACATATAACACAAATATCATATATATATATATATACATACATACTATATCTCGAGCGGTGACGGTCGCGAGTTTGATGCTTTTTCCTCTCCCAATAAGAAGTGCTATGTAGTATATTCGCGTTGCGTACATACATATATATATATATATATATATATAATACATACTATATCTCGAGTGGTAACGGTCGCGAATTCAATGCTTTTTCCCCAAGCAAAAAGTGCCCAACGCCGCTAAAGAAGTTTTCACTTCAATAATTTATATGTTACTGTACTTTGCACATTTTGTAGATTTTTCGTTTTCTTTTAAATAAAAACAAATGTTTTACCTGACACAAACATTCTAAACAATACCTGGGAAATATTTAAAATAACATAACAATAAGTAATTTTGTTTACTTTTTCTAGTTGAAGTAAATAAAAAACCGACTAACTTATAACTTTATTTAGTTACTTTTTTGGAGACTAACTTCTAACTTTAATCAGTTACTTTTTTGCTGACTAACTTCTAACTTTATTCAGTTAGGATTTTTCCTGGCTAACTTATAACTCTACTCAGTAATTTTTTTGATCGACTAACTCTAACTTCTATCAGTTACTTTATTAGACTAACTTTCCCAACTCTGTATTTAACTAGGTATTTTGTGTTTTTAAATAATTTCTGTACATATTCATTTTAACACTTTTACTGCCAACCCTTATGAGTGAAAATTTACCTCCAGGCCACAGAGTTTTTTTCATTTGTATCCCAATGACTTAAAATATATATAAATATTTATTTTTGGTTGTCAAAATTTATTTGTGTGAAAATTAGATACACATGTCCTCTAGCGTCTGCAACATATAATATATTGCATACATTGTGAACCATGTATATCTGCCAACGTAAAGACCAACTTAATATTGCTGTTCTGTGGGGCCAGATGAGTAACAAATAATATAAATTGTTTAATGCATAAGCTACCTCTACTATTGATAGTAAATTGCTATTTTATTTATATATTTAGTGTTTGTCACTAATTTCTATACGTATTCAATTTAATATGAATTGTTTAATTTATATGCTACCCAGACCCCATTAATAGTAAATTACTACGGTATTTTTTTAAACTACAGTATTTTGTGTTTGTATTTAATTTCTGTAGATAAACATTTTAATATCAATTGTTTAATACTTAGGCTAACCATTCTATTGATGGTAAATTACTAAAGCTAATTAAATTAATTAAAACTATTTTTGATTGGAAATACTGTGTGAACATAAACATGATAACATTCATTATTAAATCCATAAGCAACCTGCATTAGTTTACTTTAATGTACCAACCTCTAAATAAAAAGTCAGAACATTTTAGTACACATCATTTTAAAGTTAAGGTTCTTTTTTTAAGACTTTGTATTTTATATTGTAATGATTTTGTAATATTCGTATACAATGACTGTGTATATTTGTACTTAATAATATCAATAGCTTGATAACTGTATTTATAAAATACATCTACAGATTTAATTTAAATTACTAAAATGTCACATATTATAAGCAAACTAAAAGTGGCAATTTACTGTCTAGTGACGGTAAGTCGACTGTAGCTCATTCTAGTCGTCAACAAAATAACCATTTTAAACATTTCAAGATCAGTGCAACCTGTCGTCAGACATTGACACTACTTGAACCTTTGCTCCAAAAATCTCTCACTAAAGAATGCATTAGGTGGCCTATCTAGAACGTCCATAATCAAAGCCTGAACATAGCATTAACATAATCGGATTTATGAACTCGCCCCATATCCTATTTAGGAACTTGGCCTATCCTTTTTTGTTGAAAAACTATTATTTGAATTGTATGGATGTTTGAAAATAGATTTTGGATAATGGGTTCAAACATTTTGGTAATAGGTTGTGGCCTATCATTAAAACTATAATTAAATCACTAATGGCACGAATATTAATTATGAAAATAATATTAACAGCTTTTGATTGGCGTCTAATCAACACTACACACTACACTCTCTGTCTAGGCCCACTCAAATTGCTACAACTTATGAAGAATAATGTAAAAAGCACTATTGTAATGGAACCCAGACTAAAGACATACACACTAATATATATTAACACAATCTAAAACAAATAAACACCAAACACAGCTAGCAAAAATACGAGAACAAAACTAACAACACATAACCTCAAAATGTCTTGCATTATTCACTAAACAAAACATGAAATATGAACATCAAAGCATTCTGGCTGGCAAACCCCTGGTGGCTGGTTGTAGAACTTTTATGTACCTGAAGGCTTTATGTGAGTTGCCATAGCAACACATTAGTTACAAATTCCCCACCAGTTTCAATGCTAATAGCAGCATTAGGCTCTGGTTGCAGAAGCAGTGTGTTCCACGACGACGCTGCGCGCGAAGGTTGGGTTGACGTTCTTCGGCTTTTCAACGGTTTGGGAACATTCTTGGCCATAAATTTTAGATTGAAATGAGGTTGATATTGATAATGCTCTGATATTTAAAGAAATATTAATGTGATTAATTTTTTGTTTTATTTCTTGGGGGTTGTGCAACCAAACAACCACACAAGGAGCCGCTACTGGGATACAATGTTGAATTATGAGTTCAAACTGAGATTGTTTGGCTTTATTCTTTTTTCTGCTGTTTTAATAGTTGAGCCATTCTAGTAATTTCACTCAGAAAAACAATTTTATGTCACTCACCACTACTTCAGATTTTTAAGAACTTTTTTGCTAAGGCCAAGTTTTGAAACTATACAAATGTTGTTTCGCCTAAGTCAATTACCGTTCTTTCCAAGATATTGAGGTTCGAAGTTTATTGGAAAAAGTGTTTAGGTCGTTCTAGTCCGCAGCAGCAGCTGTCTAGCTAGAAAACAATTTTATAACGCAGTACCTAAATTATGAATATTTTGATGGAAAATGTTTAGTTTTTTCTGTAAAATGTGCAGATTCTAAAAAAACAGTTTTAGGCTAATATTATTATTTTTTAAACATAGTTAAAACGTTATAACTACCTATGTATTTTATTGATATTATCAAGACAAATCTTCAAGCCAGAATTTAAGCAGAGGCGTTTTTTAATGCAAATATGTCTCGCGATGAATTATCGGAGAAGGGAGAAAAGTTCATTCTAGATTTGTACAGGACCAGCAAATATTCAAATTTGAATGAAGACCGTTATTTCAAGTTCACTTCTATTACCAGAAAATAACGCTTAAATACAACTTTGACTTAGCGAAATTACCTCCAACGTCAGAAGCATCTTACCAACATCTATTATTGAGAGTTATTTACAAGTTCAAGTTTGGATTGGCAACAACCTTCAGCCTACAAACTGAGGATGGAAGAACGAAAATGTAAAAGGTAACGACGGGACAAGGAAGGCTCTAAGGCCTATTTCTAGCTCAAAGACTTTTGCTCCAGATGACTTCCTGTACCTATTGCACTTGTAAAACACCGTGTGGAAACTACTGTGTAGATGATTGAAATCAGGGTGAAATAATTGTTCCTCTATGTGTGAAAACTGTAATGGCTTATCGTGTTATAATTCCCCTAAAACAGATGAAGAAACAAGACGATTGTTTTTAGATTTGAATCACCATGCACTAGAAATTATCACTTGATTTTTTATTACAGTGATTTGCAAGTTGTAAATATTAATATAAATAAAATACCAAGATAAAGCTGAAAATAAATATTGCGAGTAATGCTATTAGGCCTTTATTTAAAATCTCTTCATAGTGTTACATAAATACTTAAGACTTGTACATACGTTTTAGGTGGGTGGGATGTCCGTGATGCAGTCATGTAACATATATTTTTTAATCCTTTTCTTTTGCACATGGAAATGTCACAGCTTCCGCTTTAAGCCAGTCTGGAACACGGCGGGTACATAGGTGGTGGATAATGGAAGGCCCTATTTATTTCATTCAATAAGGTAGGGTTAGCCCCAGAACCAAAACTGGAATTCGATGAAAAATTTAGGTGTACACTTATTCAAGGTGTTTGTTTTTTGTTTTGGAAAAACGTACTAAGTAAAATACTAATCTATAAAAGGCTAAAATACCAGTATTAAACTTACAATATATTTGTTATTGAAACTATTTTAATTAAAAGGAAAAACAATTATGTACACATATGTAATACAAACTCACCTAATATACTTACAATCTAAACCTAAACTTACAATAATTATATACAAACAGTATATATAAGCACACACATTTACTAAAATAATATTGCAACATCCATTGTAGTCCTACATAATCTATGCGAAGGTTATAAAACCTGTGTCGGACCACTGGAGCGGCATGCAAGCGCTATCTTTGACGACGTCCCAAAAGCAAACGATAAATTTAAACAAGTAATTATCCACACCATATTAAAGCTAAAGATACATACTACAAGTTTTATTCTAACCATTTTTGTGTATTTCAAATAATTAAAAAAATATAGTTAATAAAGTAAATTTATATGCTTTGAGAAACCATTTTTTTGGTGTTTGTTGTTTAATAGCTCCCTTATTTTAACTTAAAAGAAAAATTTATAAGAACAAAATATGTTTAATATGTATTAAGGAACATATATGTACAAAAAAATAATTCACTATGATAAATATTAACGGAGTTGTAAGCGATCTAGTGAAATTCTGCATTTGTACGCTTCAAGGGGGGCTGGAGGGGGAAGTACAAGAGGGAGAGGCGGGGACTTTGGAGAAAATACATGTCTCATAAGGGTCTATCACATAATATACAAAATTCAGCTTTCCCCTAATTAGTTGTGACAAAAAACCTTTATTGACTGGGCTATTAGCAATCAAATACTTATTTTTAATTAAAAAAAACTGTTTTGGTTTTTGAAATAAAACTGCAACTAATTTAACTATTTTTACACAATTTTTGATGATCTAAATTTTTTAGGCGTCTTTTAGCAGAGTGATGTGGTAAACTTAGAGGATGAACCCCTTTCTTACATTTGTTGCACTGAAATAGTATATTTCATCACTTGGGCTGGAAGTGATGCTTTTCGATACACGAGCTCAAGTTTAATGACCGGAAAATGAGCAAGGATCGAAAAGCCACTTTTAGCCCGTGAGATGAATGATACTTTCCCTCACACTGTGATTAATAATACAGTATTAATAATAAACTTAATATATTTTTTTTCAAAATAACCTAATGTTTCTCAGTAATATTCCTGAAGTATAATGACAACATAGTTTACATTTACATAGTTTAAATGGTGCTGTTGGTGTGTCTGGGGTGGACTTTGGGAGTTTAATATTTGGCACTGAAGATCGGGATTCCTGGAATGGTTCTTGTCTGTTCATGTATGAACCTATTGCCACTAGGCCTATATGTGTGGTGCGGAGGTAACAGGTTAGGTTGGTGTTGTACTAGGTGGCGTCGTTATCCTTGGTTTCTATTTTGCATTTGATGTGAAACCATTTTGAGGTGAGTGGATTGTTGTGTTGTTGTGCCATTTATGTCGTGGTGGAGTGTCTAAAAGTGTTCTACGCGGGATTGAGCTTTCTGAATTTAGCTGCGGTGAACAATTGTATTTTGGTTTGTTGTGGTGTCCATTGTAATGTGTGTTGTGTGTCATGAATAATTCGTCATTATCTAACTCAGTAAGTAGTGTTTGCATAGCAGTGATTGTTCTTATACCTTGTATTCTTTGCGCGTGTCTTACGGTATCATCAAAGTGGTTAGTTAAAATTCTAATAATGTCCTCCTCATTTTGTCATTTATCAATCCACTTATGTTACGTAGTATATTTGCCTTTCCGACAAAATAATTACAGCAGTTTAGCTGTCCATGTGGGTTATATTTTTCAGTTTCTAGGCGTCGCTTAATATCTCGCTGAATGGTCTCATTCCAATATTTTTCCTTAAATAGAAGATTAAATGACTGCATATCGTCTATTTTGTTTTGAACTAGCCTATACCATTGGTAGGCGTGGCTGTGTAGGCTATTGTCAAGTATGTCTAGAAATAGAGTATTCGAAGTAAGTCCTTGAGTAGTGTTCTTCATCATGGTAGTAAGTTACAGCAGTTAAAACGCAACAGGCTCTCAACATACTAATTTCTAGAGGAACATCGAAATTAAGCGTAGCTTACATCTTAGAAATTCTGTAACTTTTGTTTGGTTCAAGATAAAATGGTAAAAGTGTATATAAAATTGAAGAAAATTTAATGTTCTACAACTTCGTTTCTGACAACTTTTCTGAGAAACGGTCGTGAGAGGCATTATAATCAAATGTTTAACAAAAAGAGTGAAGTAACACGATTTTTTTGAAAATTGTCGATTTTCAATAACTTATATCTCGAAAACCGTTGGGAATTCAACAAATATGTACAGCAACTATTTTATAGGAAATTTAATTAACTTTCATTTTTATTTGAAACATTTTTTTCTACAGTGCACCGTTTCCGAGATATAAGCGAAAAACCTAAAAATGGGACCTTTCCACCCCCCTCCCGCCTTATGCTCACCTCATAGGGGTGGGGACTTTTAGTATGTTTACCTCCTAACTACTCCTAACAAAGTCCTAAAGTCAAAAATTATTGCATATTCCATGCACTCTACACCCCTCTTTTGAGCACTCATTGACTGGACTATCTACTGTTTTTACTTGTTGTGTTAGTGTATTGATAGATGCTGTGTGAAATTGGGAATGTGTGTCAAAAGTGTCCTGCAATTGGTTAAGTACTTGTCGGTTTGTGTCGCATTTATGATTAAATTCGTTATTTACGTGATTTATTTTAGTGTCAAATGTATTACCTATTTATTATTGTTTCAAGTGTGAATATATTTTGGTTAGTGTTTGAGATGTGTTGTTCTAAGTTATTTGTAAGATCTTTTATTTCTAAGCTGTGTTTTACGTTAGGTTCGTGGGTCTCACTAATACGTGATTCTACATTATTTAACCTTAAATTCAGCTGTTCACTCATTGAATCGTGCTTTGAAGAGAGTTTGGTTATTTTAGACTCTATATCATGCTTAAAAGTTGTCAGCTGAGATGTAATGTTCTCGTGCAATGTTTGTATCTGTGTGTCAAATTTATTGTTCAATTGTGAGTTTCGTGCACGTATAGAATGTTGTAAATAAAATTTATTAGTAAACTTTGGATTTCATTCCACTGGTCGCACGTTTCTTGAGACCTGACTGCAGTTGTTCCGTGCTCAATCAATTGACTGGCGCCGCCATTTTGGAATGATTTGTTTAAGTTTGGACTTGTGACTTCTAGTCGGTGTAGCATACACAGAGGTTGGGTTTTCGTCGGCGATGTGTTGTGTATTTAAGCTTTCCGATTCTTTAGCATTTAATTTGGGTAGGCCCGTTTTACCGAATAGGCACGTGCCTAGGGCGCTAGGCAATTGGCATTTTTGGAGGGGCGCAAAGAATGGAAAAACAAACAAAAATTGCCGTGGTTGTGTCTGCATGCATCATTTATTGCGCCTCTTCCGAAAGCCAACATCTGACCCAAATCACAGCCGCGCTCCGCGCTGTACCTGACGTGTCACGTGTGTCAGCCACACAGCCCGCCTCGCGCCCCCTTCCACCGCCACTGGTTGCCACTGGATGAACTGCACAGCTGAACGTAGCTTTTCAGCTTTGAAAAGAGTGAAGTCAGAAATTAGATCGTCGATGGTTGACGAAAAGCTTATTGTTGCTGTGCACCCAAACCGACATTACTTTAAAATTAGACTTACAAAAACATTATTGACGACTTTGCAACACGGAAAACCTGAAAAAAAGCTATTGTATGAATCTGTAGTCAGTCTAGTGGTAAGCCAACAAACCAAAAATAATTAAAAGAAAATGACAAAATGTGATTAAACGAATACTGTAAATAATGTAAATACTTCAAATGTAAAGAAGGGAGAGAGGTTGGCAGTAGCGGATCCAGGGGGGGCTAATAGGGGCTCAAGCCCCCCCCCTCGCGATGTCAGGGCTAAGTGCAAATCAATCATATGATACTAAAAACAAACCCTTTGTAATTGACCAATACACTCGTATTGTATAGTATTATGACTAAAATAGTTATTTATTATTTTCATTTACCTATCACTAAAAAAGAATGCTAGTTATGCTATGAGGGTCATTACACTAATTTACAGTACTGAGTAGTGAGCGTTATGTAGGCGTGGCTCTGTCTCCACCCCTCCAGTTCAGCCATGATTAGTGTCAGCGCCTTGCGATAGCCTGACCTTGAATGGTTGTCACGTATGACAGCAGTTCATCTTTTCCTCACTTCGTCATGTGAGTCGCTAATGTTTGTTTACGTCTCCGTGAAAATCGTATTTTCGAGAAAGAAATCAAGAAGGTTAGCTTTAGAAAACTGGAGTAGAGATGATGAAAGAAGTGCAAACTAAACTTTTATGTAACACTAATCTTATATTATTTAACATTTTAATATTGATAAAATAAATAATATTTAGTGAACATTGAATCAAATGGACTATTTATTTTACCTTTCCTCAACCACAAATTTAATAAGTGATAAAAACCACTATATCAATAATAAGCTAGGTTTTTATAGCTATTTTAAAAAGTACTTTACTAAGTTTATAATTTGAATTTACTAAAATAAGATACTCTACTCTAGCAACGTATTTTATTTTCAAGGCTTCCACTATAGATAAATATGTAGTATAGTGCATTAGGTACCTACTGAGTTTTTTTTAGATTAAAAAAAGTAATTCAGCACATTAGGTTTTTTTTGTAATGGTCAATATTAAAATTTGCGAATGCAATCGTTTGGAAAATTATATTTTCTTCTCAAAAGATTAAATGTCAAAAATGGAATTATAGAAATTAAGCTGAATCTGTATTTAAATAGCCTAATAATGTGCCGCTTGACCGTCATTTTCGGGGGAGAGCCCCTGTCTGCCAACCCAGACCCCTCTTACCTAGCCCCCCCTCATGAAGTTTCTAGATCCGCTACTGGCGGTTGGTCCGTGATGCCGTGAGGTATGTAACACGCATTCCCACCGTAGGCCAGTAGATACCTCACGGCTATCGGTTGCCAGTCCGGGACACGGCAGGTCCATAGGTGGTGGATAATGGGAACGCTCTCGAAAAAAATCAGGATAATTTGTAAAGGAGAGTTAAGGGACATTAAGTCTAAAGTCCCTCCTGAACCAAAACTGGCATTTCAGATTAAATCTAAATTTACGGGGTATAGGCGTTATGGTAGGGCTGGTGGGGGGGGGGGCGTAATCAGCTGGCAGGGGTATGAAAAGGGGCGCTACTCTTCGTTGTGCCTAGGGCGCTGGCAGGGTGTAAAACGGGCCTGAATATGGGTATAGTGTTTGTTTCATTATCATGTGTTACTATATTAATTGTAGTGTCAGAATTTAAGTGAGAGTGAGCATTTAATTCAAAGACCTCGTTATTTTCCGTTGCTATTATTAGCGACGGTGCGTCACTAAGCAAAATGTTGCGTGTTGGTTCCGTTGCCATGGAAATATCATAAATCGGGTTTGGTTTTGGATCCTTACGAAAATTGTATTGCTTGTCCGCCATTATGAGATGAAGCCTAATTTGCTACTTTTCAATTTGACTAAGCCTAAATGTATCTCCGTGGCACTCTAATTCGGCCCTCAAGTTGGTGCGCCAATTTTATAATGTTAAGTGTTGTGTACGTTGTATCCTTCTGCGTTTATCGTCGAATATAAAATAAACAGAGAGACGCTATGGAATGGATTTATAAATTATTTATTTACTTTAACAAATCTCGGGTTTATGTTTACAATTGGGTTGCCGGCTAGCTGGTTGAGAGGTTTTTTAGTTTAGTTATATTTAACAAGAACAAATAAATATTTAATAACTATTAACAAAATGAACACTTAATCTAGGCTTATGCTAATGAAAGATGATTGATGCTAACTTGTGACGTGATTGAAACGTTTACAATTTTGAGCTTAAGATTAAAATAGATGTTTAATTAAAATTCCTGAATGGTTGTGTGGTTGAAGAAACGGGTGACGATTAGTTGATAATTTAGATGTTTCAATGTGAGAAAAATATGGAGGTCTGGTGTGAAGAAGGATGTGAACTGGAATAAACTCACCAAATTGACTGGATGTAATTTTAATACATTATGCACTCAATATTCAAACTGTTCAATTTATATATTTTTCTGGTGGTAACTTCTATGTATAGTTTATTCAAACACTTATTAAACTTCAATTAGAGCTGTGCACACACTGGACTATGTTATATTCAAGTTGATGCCAAAACTCCTTACTATTCAAAATCACCTTCTTCTTCCTCCTTCCTCTAACAATTTTCTTCTTCCCATTTCTCAACCTTGTAAATCATTTTTATTTTTTTGTTTTATTGTCCTAAATAAACTTAATATTATATCGGTTTACAAACATGGTAAATGATTTTACCAGGTGAGTTTTAAATGTTCCCCCCCAAATTTTTTCCGCATTTCTTAAGATATCGACTCCCAACCACCGCCGAACATCATTGATTAGTTTATACTTTCTTTTGATGAGGTTCACATTTTTGGCTGCCATCTTGGATCCGCCATATTGGAATGAACTTTTATTTTTTAAATGTAAAGGTAAGGTTGTGACCCATCATTTCAAATTATTTTTTTTCCGTAGAACACGATGCCGCAATCAGTTTTTAATTATCTGCTTTCGTTCTCGAGATATTACGCTTTACACGCTGCAGATTTTTAATTTAAAATCCTTTAATTGTTTTAAAATAAATAATTATACTAAAAAAATACAATTAAATCAGGTTGAACTTTTTTTTAAACTTCAATTGTTATAAAAGATGAATTATTCCTTAAAATAAAAATAAAAATACATTGTAAGATTATTTATGTCACTTTTAAACTAAAAAAAAAAAAAAAAAAAAACACTTTTAAAATTTAAAATTATAATACATTAACAGTTTAATAAATCAAAGCTGTAACATTAAAAGCAGCTGTATTACAAATTGTAGAATACTGATTAATGATTTTAAAGATAAAAAACCTACTCTTTGAGGCTACACACAGTAATTACTTTAACAAACTCGCCCGCAGTCCTCCTGTTGTGTGAGAGTGCTGTGTGGTTAAAATTACAGAAAGGTGTTGTTAAAGGGTTACCTGGCAAAAACAGCTGATTAGGCTAGCTTTGATTACAGCTAATCCAGATGTTGTTAAAAATATCTGCTTCTCTGACAAAAGTTCATTTTTTCTTAATGGATTCGTAAACAGGCACAATTGTAGATACTGGGATGTAACCACTCCACATATTCTCCATGAGTCGTCAACGCAGTATCCAGTCATAGTCAATGTGTGGGCTTGAATATTAGAAAACCACATAGTTAGTCCTATATTTTTAACGAAAACCTGAACGGCCCAATGTATTTTCAAATGCTGCGAGATTATATCATTCCATCCATAAGAAATCTTACTCAAGCACAAGAAGAATAGTTCAATCTCAATGAGCTTCGGTTCCAGCAAGACGGAGCCCCACCACATTACCATAGAGATGAAAAGAAACCTAATAGATCAGAACTTTCCCGATATGTGGATAGGACGATGCGGAACAATTGAATGGCCTGCCAGATCCCCAGACATGACTCCACTGGATTTCTTTTTGTAGGGCCACTTGAAATCTGTGGTGTATAAAACACCGGTGGCGAACCTTGACGAATTGGAAAACCGAATACGAGATGAATGTAGTCGTATCACTCAAGAAGACCTCCAAAATGTAAGGCGGTCGTTTGAAAATAGAATTTTCTACTGTCAAGAAGTTTGAGGATACCAGTTCGAGCATTTACTCTGAAAGTAGGCTGTTATTGGTTAAACCTTTAGATTTAAGTGTGAAGTTAGCATAAATAAGGTTACAATGACTTAAATTTTATTTTAAGGAATAATTAATCTTTTATAACAATTAAAGTTTAAAAAAAAGTTTAACCTGATTTAATTGTATTTTTTTAGTATAATTATTTATTTAAAAACAATTAAAGGATTTTAAATTAAAAATCTGCAGCTGTAAAGCGTAAAAATTAGTTCAAAATCATGTGTCACAACACCACATTTACATTAAAAACAATCATCTCAATTTAATATGGCGTACCCAAGATGGCAGTAAAAATTTATACTTAATAAAAATCTATAAGCTACTACCAAACTGTGATATCTGATGATAAAGGGTCGATATTTAAAAAAAATTTGAATAAAACAAGGGATTTTTGAAAAATTTAATTTTTTAGAAATTTTTTTAATATTTCGAGAACGAAAGCAGATAATTAAAAACCGATTGTGGCATCGTGTTCTACGGAAAAAAATAATTTGAAATGATGGGTCACAACCTTACCTTTAAAAAATAAAAGTTCATTCCAATATGGCGGACCCAAGATGGCGGCCAAAAATGTGAACCTCATAAAAAGAAAGTATAAACTAATCAATGATGTTCGGCGGCGGTTGGGAGTCGATATCTTAAGAAATGCGGAAAAAATTAGGGGGGGCATTTAAAACTCACCCCGTATATTTTAATGTTTGAAATGGGATGTGAAGGTAATGGGCTATGAGTATTTTTATTAGTGCTATCAGGGATTGGTGGTTAATGAAATGATCCCTGATATGATGTATCTTCTGTTTAGTCTATCAATAGAATTTTGGTACCATTACACTGTATTTTCAGAGGGTGGAAGTTGCGCTAAATTAACTTTTTTGGCTTTTGCAGCATCTTTTACGAAACATTTATATCTAAATGTATTCAAGTGTTTTTCAACTTTTGTAGCACCTTATAATGACAAAAGGCATGTCTCTCCAGCCTGAAAAATAATTTGTTCCTCTTATTCTGGAATTTAAAAAAATATTCGCAGCATCTTTTACATTTTTTTTACTTTCACATAATTCTGCAAATTTTAATTTACTTTTGTTGAAAAACGCTGATGTGTTGCATCTCTCTCTCTCTCTCTATAGTTCAATAAAATTTTCCAGTTTCTTTCTTAGTAAATCAAATATTAAAACTTTCTATGTTATTTTTTACTATTTCGGAATATTTATTAGGCCTACTACAAGTGTAATTTTAATGCCATTTATTTTTTTAAATTATGTAAAAAAATGGGACATTTCACAAAAAATGAATATGCAATACATACTAAAACTTTTTTTCATTCAATTTACTTTATTTGAAGTCTCAAATTAAAGGTCAACTACATAGGAAACCAAAAAAATTTGTTTTAGTAAAATTATTTAACTTTATTTAAACTAACATTTTGGGATTTCAAATAATATGTTTTGTATTTTAATTTATTTTTCAAAAAAGGTTATTAATAAAATTTTTAGAGGTATAATATCGAACCTAAAGTACACATTTCAAACTTTAAAAAAGACGCCACTAAAAATTTGATATCACACTTTAAACTCATTTTATAGCTTGTTGAAATTAAATATAAAATGCAAAAAATTTAATTTTCTGAAAATTTTACATTTTTGAGGTTGTGTATAGTTCAAACTAAATTTTTAAGATTTTTTATAAATAGAGCGTCGTTTTGTAAATTACTCCAAGAGCAGATCGTGAAAATTTCTAATATTTATCAGCAAAATTACGTATTGAGTAATGAGAGCCTTTTGACTATTTTTACTAAAAAAATGTTTGCAGTTCCACTTCATATACATATTGTATTTATTTACAGACTTTTTTATTTGAAAATATGAATTTACAATAGCTGAAGCATTGCCCTTTCATTTGCAGTTAATCTTATTCAAATTGATCAATTAGTTTAAAAGTTATAAGAAATTTAGTACACAGCGCGCGCGGCCGGGCTGTTGCTCACGCGGTAGACGTTGCTCTCCGAGCCGTATATTTCGAGTTATAAGCTAATAATTCTGCAGCTTACAGTTTTGATTTTAGAAAAAGTTTAAATAGGCTTTTTAATGAGAAATTTTCTTTACTTTCCAAAAATGAAGTCAGTTTTTGTCTAAAATAAATATTTTCAGTAATATTTGCAAAAAACTGTTATTTGCAACTTCATTTGTTAAAAAAAAAATTCCAACCACTTTTGGTGGAGAATTTTTTAATATGTTTGTAATATGATTCTAAAGAGGTTAATAAAAAGTTCTGCTCATACCCACTTTTACCAAGTCTAAATCTACAAAAACATACGAAAGTGTAATCACAAATGAATGCAGTTGAAACTATTAAATTTGTGATATCTCTTGTGATTAAATCTAATAATGTCAGGATGTTTTGATTCCAATCCTTTCCAATTCTAAAGGTCTTAAATTTCCAAAACTAACAAAAAAGTTAATCACGTTTTTACGTTTTATGTAGCAAACCCAGTGAGGCCCACCTCCTTTAAAACAATTTAAGTCGATTACAGCTGATTCGTCTCAAGAATAAATAAGGAAAACCTATCACGCATAAAAATACCAATAAAATAAGGAATGATTAACATTTCAGTATTCTTTAATATACCTAAAGTTGATAAGTTTTGTCATGGCTTCAATGCATGAACATGGCTCGAAGTGAAAATGAAACAGCTGATGTAAATTGTGAAACCATATTGTGATATGTGATATGGATACTTCAACTGTTGTACAGATTGAGTTTTAAGTGGTGATACCCCTCGATATAATTTAAATGGATTTCTATATTAACGTAAAACCTCTATCATACCTATTATATAATTTGTATTACACAGCCTGTGCCAGGGATGTACTAGAAACCTTTTGAGATACTACTTACGTTTCTATTGCATAGACCTTTCCAATGATATGTCACAAGATAGGGGTTGCCATTTAAAACATGAAAGTACCCTCCAATAAGTGCTCCCTGTACCCTCCATTTAAAAAGGGTGCAACATTTTTAACCCCCCTAAAAACCAGAAAAAAATTATAATAGGTATGTAGAGGTTCAATGTTGTTATAGCAATCCATTTAAATTATATCGTGGTGTATCATGACTTAAAACTCACTCTGTATAGGCTATATGAAAGGAAATAAAATATAAAAAGTTAAAATAAACTATTTTCTTATTACAAATGTTACCATATATTTAAATAAAGACAATAAAAAATAACACTAAAAAAAAAATGAAATTATAAATAAGCAAATTAAAGTGAAATTACAGCAGTTAGTAGTCCATTGTGAAAAAGGGTCTTTGTTGAAGAGGTATATAATAGTATATTTCATTACTAGTACCGAAAGTGGCACTTTCCGGTGCGCGCCCAAGTTTCATGTGTGAGGCGGAGCCGAACACAGGAATATCGAATTTCACGTGTGAGGCGAAGCCGAGCATGTGAAAGTGTGTTTCACGTACGAGGCGAAGCCGAGTACGGGAATAATTGGAGCAAGTGCCGGAAAATCACTTTCGGTACAAGTTATGAACGGTACTTTTCATCACGACGCAAAAATACACACAATGCTGAACAATAAGAACAGCTGATATAAATTGTAAGAATAAACGGCAAAGCGACGTCAGAGCGCGTAGCGGGCAAATGGAAAACTAATTGAGAGCAAGGGAAAACAAATTTAGAGCAAGGGAAAATCAGCTGATCGTTTTTCCCTTGCTCTAAATTAGAGCTTGGGAAACGATCGTTTTCGTTGCTACCAGCTGACATCGAAAGTAGCTACTTTCGGTACGGAGTGATGAAAAATATTTATATTTCTGTAATAAACCAGCCGCTGAAGGAAGTAATACACAGAGATATTAGAAATATTAAGTTTAACAGTATAAAAACATTCAAAAAAAGATTGTTAGGTGGTTTGATTGTTAAGCTTCCACCATGTAAGGTTGTTTTGATTTTAGGATGCATTAGCATTTGGATGTGTTAAAGGTCTCCACCAGATTCTATTTTAAAATCAAATTTTGCTTGTCTTGAGAATTGACCTAAGCCACTTGGTTAAAATAACTTCAGCGTTGTTTCATGAGTTTGAACAAAATGTACGGTATAATTAATACTAGGCCTAATACATTTTACATATCATATTACTAACTTGATAGTTACAATTTACCAATTGAATAACATTTAGAATTTCAATTGAATTTACTTACAAAGGTTGAATTTACGTGAAACTACTTTGAAATGAAAATTGTACTTAAGAAACCGTATAAATTATTTAATATACAATTTCTTAATGTTTAATTTATAAATTTGACTCTCTCTAAATTTTACTTATTGATAAGTTACTGAATTTACTAAACTAACTTCACCCTAATATTTTGATAATTATTAAGTTCAATGTATAATGTTGCTAAGGGAAACTGTAGTAATTAATTACTTTGCAGTCCCCTTAACATTTAATATATAAAACTTATGCTTTATTAAAATTAAGTAATAACAAAACATAAAGAATATTTAAAATTAAAAGTTTTTTAAGTAAGTTAACATAATTCTTTACTTTATTAGGCTGTGTCCCTAATTTAATTGGACCTGGAGCTCCTTACAATCGCTTAATAGGTGATTCTGTTAAACCCTTTGGCAGCTAATTCTGTATAAAGAAGCCCAAACCAAATTATTTAATTTGTCTTTTTTTTAAATTGTGAATATAGTTTATTATATTTTTTACTTTATTATTTACATACAAAAAAATATTTTTTATTTTAACTATCTGGATATGATTTTGTTTATATAAACGGTTTAACCTCGAGATCTGTCTTGACATAAATTGAAATTTATAATCTACTTAAATGTTTGCGATTTCCCCTTTCACTCATTTTTAAACTGATACTATATTTTTGATGCACTATTTTATTTAACACTTTATTATTGACTTGATTTTATTTGTATTAGCACATTCACTAGGCAATATTTATCTGGCTCCTGCAATGCTAAATGAAATTGATACTGATTTTAACGTGATGAAATTAGTTTTCAATTTATTAGAATCATATAATGGTATTTATTTCTAATGGTTCTGAATAAATTATATTTGAACTGAATAAAACTTTTTTATTTTCAGATTCTGACTGCAAGCCTATTAAGATTTCAAAAATGGTGCATTACATTTTAGTTCTTGGAGATGTATCTATGGAACGGACGAATAAGTCATGCACACATGTTTTCGGCTTACTCAGTCATCAAATAAGTGAAATAAAAAACGTCTGGCATAGTAATATAAACATCGCCCAATTCCAACCTTTCCAAGATAGAATTTCTTTTGACAATTCAGTTGTTGAAATTTTGAATTTTTTTGCGATACTTTTCCATTACAAAGTGATTTCATGTTATCAAAATCGGTGTAAAAATTCAATATGGACACTTGAGAATTAGTTTGGATAAATGTTTTGTGATAGCAATGGATTTTTTTTATCATGGAAGTGGTTATTTGTTTATTTACCTCTTAGAACTTAATCTGTGCCCATCACTTAAGAATAAAGACTGAAATATGTTTAACCTATACATGTAGCACTTAGATAATGTTATATGTGTTGTAAAACTTTCAAATAAAAGAAACAGTTTTACTTTTAGTTGTATTTGTTTCCTTTAATACCATTTAAAAATAGTAGCAAAAATAAGTTAAATTGTTCAATTAGAAAACATTAAAAAAACTTATTGTTTTTACCAGCAACAACCAAGTGCCATAATACAAGGCTTGTACATTAAAGTCACCCTATTGAGGGTATTCATACAAAATGTGAACACATTACATTACATGTCTATTGCTGATGACTTACTAGTTGTTCTCTTACTAGTTATTCTAGCGTTGTAGACATTTCTTCCCTGAGTATGACCACAAGTTGAGGAGACCAAAAAACCTCAATCTTGAAACAGATCTATTTCCCATATTCATTTAAAATGTATTAGGTGTAAGGCAAGTTTACATTAAATCTGTTCTATATTTAAGAATATAAGAATAAAAGTCATGTATTACACATGAGAAATTCAGTATTATTACCGATTATGTAATAAAAGATTTTACATAATCTTAGTTTTTTTAGCAACTAAGTAAGCACACATTATGTTGCTCAGATATTGTATTGAAATGTGCTGCTGTAATGGAGAGACATGGAATCCCACAATGACTTCATTTTTATGATAAATTATTGTTCTTGGTGAGTTTGATATGTTATTTATTACTAATTAATTTAGAAACACAAACCAATTTGTGTTACAAACAAAACATACTGTTGAGAAATTCTGATAAATCTACATTTTTGGACATTATTAAAAGAAAATTTAAGTGTTGGTACCAATAATTGTAGGCTGTAAGTTACTAGGTTAGAGAGCATATTTTGTAATTATTAAGCCACATGTTCATTATTAATCCTTGTAACTTCAATTTGGAAGAAACATGAATATTAAAGTTTATTGTTTTGAGGTTATGAAATATGTTTGTTTACATTATTAGCTTTCACTGTTATAATATTGGTTAGTCTTCAGTCCTATATTATGTAATAAAACGTGGAACCTTATTATTATCAACTGTGGATTGTAAAAATCCACTAAGTAAAATTTCTATAAAACACAATTTAAAAATATTAACCAATAGTCAATAACTATGTGCGGAGGGATATGCATCATGGTAGAAAGTAGTGTATTTTAGTACATTCCCATCTGGTATCAGAGTTTTAAAACAGCTTTGTAATGAGAGATTCTTTAGTGGTCGGTCATGAAAGCTGTTAGTTCTAGATAAAGCTGTAAGTGCCTAGGATTTCTAGTTTAGTTACTACAATGTTTGATAGATAGCGTTAATGGTGGAAGACTCAACTGATGTTTACTGGAGACCGCTGAATGTGCCATCACCATGCCCAGATAAAGGGATTAGCCATGACAGTTGACAAAAGGCTACTTTCGAAGCATGCGTGTTTACAGTGGCAAATATAAAGTGCTGTTCAGTGTTCATATTCTTATACAAGTGGTCAAGTGTTTTCTTTATTCAAATTGTGATTAAGTGTTCTTGTATTCTTGACTTATACTGTTATATACGAAATATTCTTTCAACATTATTTGCAATAGATTTTTTACTTATTCAAATGGCTCGGAATTAGAATCAAGTCCCTTAACATATAGCATGCAGATGTAAATACAAATGCAAAGAACTTTTAGAGGATCACAAAAAACTTTTATTCGCTGAATTGTACAAGCTCAAGCCAGAACAACAAGGGACTTATTTAATGAACAAAAGGCGAAATGGAACCTACGATGAGCCTGAAGAGAGCAGGCGCCAAGCTACTATTATTATTTTATTCCTAATGGTGAAGGTGAAAATATACAGGTTCAAAAACTTTCAAAGACATTTTTGCTATTAAACCTAAAAGACTACAAGTTCTGCAAACAAAGCTGAAGCAAGGTTGTTTAGTATATAATGATTTGAGAGGTAAAAATCCAAAGTCAAATGAACATAAGTTCAAATTTACTGATAATGACTGTAATCTGGTGAAAGCTCATATTAATAGATTCCCACGACATGAGAGTCACTATTCTCGAAATAAATCTACTTGTGAATTTATGTCTCCTGATCTGAATGTTCACAGACTATTTAAAGCATTTCAAATAAATTATCCCAATAGCAAAATTAACTACCGTTACTATTCTAAAGTCTTTCACAAATATTTTCTAAAGCTCAAATTCCATCGACCAGTAGACGATTCATACAATAAATGTGACAAATTGTAAGCATTAGTTAACACTGCTGAGAATAATGAAGACAAAGCTGGAGCTAAAACTAACTAAAGATGAGGTTGAAGAAATGGAAGTAGGTGACTGATTTTCATGTGTATACTTATGTCAAGCCAGTCTCTTTCTTTTTCAAGGACTGTTCTTAATAGGCTATTTATAAAGAAAAAAATGTATACTTTAAAACAAAATTTCTATATAGAGAAACTTTGTCAAAATGTGTGTTTTTTTTTTAGTTATAATAATTACTAAATGTATTAGTAAAACAAACAACTTTTTATTTACATTTCTTTTAGCCATTTTTTCTGTACACATCTAAGTTTAATCTAATATTATTTCGTACACAGTGTTTATACTTTGAGAAAATTTAAAATTAGCATAGCAACGAGAAGCGCAACAACGGGCGTAGAAACGACAAAATGCCGGCTACTGAGAAGCGCTACTAAGTGGCTACGTGTGAAGGGAGAACCAACCACCGAGAAGTGCTGCTAAATGACTTCGTGTGAAGGCGGCCTTAATAAACAGTTAAATTTAAATCAATTGAATAATTAGTCTATAAGTTATGAGAAAAAAAACTAAGAACGAAAAAGAAAAACTTAAGTTTTAAAAGTTAATAAAAACTAAATAGACTTTAAAATGTAAAGCAAAAGAAATCAATAATAATTAAATAAATAAAAATTCAAATTAATTAATTTTTCGTAAAAAAGGGGATTTAAAGTCATTCTTGGGCTTAAAAAGGCGTATAATTTAAAAATAAAAGTTTGTTAAAGATTTTTAAGGCGCTAAATTTTTTGCACTTAGCAATTTTTAGGCCATGCGCCTATTTTTTGTCTATATAACTGTATTTAAAAGGAAATTTGCATGCATTTTTATTAAAAACTCTAGTTACAAATTAATAATAATGTATTTAGAAATGAAATATATAATTTAAACATAGTTAATTAGACTTAAATCATGTAAAATTTAGTAAAAACTTGGAGTCCAACCTTTTCAGCTCGGATTATGTTATGACGGCGGATACGTCATTCATGTGAGGACACCATTTCGTTTCCCCATCTTTTCCAAGAATGTAATTTCAGGAATATCTCTAGTTTTGTTTTGAGTAGACTTTGTGGCAGTTGGATTGATCGATTGTTCACATTCTAGTAATTTCTTATTATCTATCTAGTTCATATTTCTTCCAAGTCCGTGATTTCATCTGGCATAAATCTTTCATTGATATCTTCAAAAGACACTTTTGAATTGCGATCATAATTATTTTCTTCGACTTCATCTTCTGATTGATCAGAGCCCTCCTTTTCAATCGTATCTTCTTGTACGTGATCATTTTGTGTAAGTTATCATTATCAAACATATAACGTTAGGCTTTATAAAAATAAAATATAATTGTAAATAAACTAGTTTAAAAAAAAAAAAATGAAGTCGAGAAATTTCCAAATAAACATTAAAAAATTTTTTCAAATTAATAGAAAGATTATATATGAATTATCCTTTTCTTAACTTAGACATTACCAACCTAGCAAGAGATGCACTATACTACAGTAGAAAAAAGGATTTTTCCACCGCTCGAATGACTCGCGCTAAGCCAGAACTTTCACAAAACTACAATAGCACTTGAAGGAAAAAAATAAGGGTGGATCAAATGGATCCAACCTAGCGAAAGACACAAAACTCTAAGATAGAAAACAAGTATTTTCCACCGCTCGAGTGACTCGCGCTAAAACTTTCACCAATGTATCCTATTCAAGTAAAGAAGTACCTATACACTATTATAAATTTTATTGTTCAGGAAAGTATGGAGAACATTGCCATGTAAACAAAATATTTAAACAAATTTCTCTAACTATTTTTGCGCTTCAAAAAAAAAAAAACCTAATTGGTAAACCAAAGTTTCAAAAGTAAGGGTTGTATAAAAATACTACAAATTTTTTTAGTTATAAATCCAAAATATACAAAAATAGGAGAAACTATTGCGTGCTCCGCACGCCAACCTCGTTGGCACCTTCTAACACATAATCATTTTATGTTTTCTTTATAATAATTGTTTAGGATTCATAATAACCCTAAAGCTAAGATGGTAAATAATGTTAAATGTTCAAATAAAATTTTCCGTATATTTTATAACAGCAGTTATAATAAAGGTTAAAAGAACCAGCAAGGCTCAGGTCTACACTTTAATAAAAACATAACGTAAAAGTTAAAAATACAAATAATCGCTTCAAAGTATGAAATCAGCTGTTAATGGAAATATTGGAACAAACAGTCGTTTATCTGTTATTTTATTCAATTGGTCGCTGTGGTAATGCATGTAAATACATGTGTTGGTTCATCATTCTAGGTCTAACCTAAGATTTTTTCCGACTAAATTTACAAATATTGAAATACAAAATGTTTTTATTAAAATGAATTATAGCCTATGTTAATCAGGGATAGTGGAGGTTTTTATTTCGTAGATCAAAATTTTTTGGGAATCAATGAAACCTTACTCGTAAAAAGCTGTCTTTTTTGTTTGAGTTACCGCTGCCAAACACGGCACAAAAAGGCATTATAATTAATGGTTATTAATTATAAGAAATGTTATTACAATAATACACTATTTTTCCTATAATTAATAACATAATTTGACTTCAAAAAAGCTTGAAGGTCGTACAGGTTTCGGCGGTAAATATGGGGAAGGAGTCTAGACTGGAGCTCCGACTGTAGCACTCTACGTCACGGGTAGGCTGGAGTGGAGGGAGAAGCTGCTCATGCACACACCTTCCTTAATACACCTTGGGTAATTTGTACATTTATTTCAAACCAAATTTCCATTTTGTAGTGTTCCATCAGCTTCGATTATATTACAACGATTTGGAGCTTTTTCATTATTTTTCACAAAAATCGTCAATATCTCGAAAACGGTGCGTCCTAGAGCATTTTTGACGATTCTCGACCCCTCTCTAGGAAAAAACCATCTTAAGGATGAGGTAAACATCCACTAACATTTGAACATCCTCCATCACCTGAGCTATGTATTTTAAATGCACAAGTATTTACAGGCATTCTTAACCAGTACAAATCTATATAATAAAAATGAATTGCTGTTTCTTTGAAATCGCATCAATTGAGAACTGCTGGACCAATTTGGCAATTGTTTGTTTTAAAATGTTCGCAATAGTCCGAACTAGGTTTTTATATAAAGAAAAATTTGAAAAGTTTCCCGAAAAAGTTTCAAATTTGGAAAAAACTAAACAGCCTCTTTTGTATGAACTCAAGACCATAGCGCTCAAAAACAGCTGTTCGTATAAAATGCTTAGTAACACATGTTTGTTTACATTCATTACCATAGCAACTTTAGCAAATTTATAATCAGTTTATTATTCTTCAAAACCAATAGCTTTTTAGATTAGATTGACAAATTAAAAGCAAACACAAACAAAAATCAATAAAACATGCTTAGGCCTACTATATTATAATTCAATTTAAACATCGGTTGTTACATATTATTATAAATAAAACAACTGTTATGGATCAAAAACTGAACATAATTTTAGGTTAGGCCTACAATGAACCAAAACACTTTTATTTGCAACCAATTTCTCTAATTTATAATCGGGTTATTATTCTTCAAAAACCAAAACAGCTTTTTTAGGTTAGATTGACAAATAACAAACAAAAATCTACGAAAAATGCTTACTGTATTATAATTCAATTCAAACATCGGTTGTTACATATCTATTTACTTACATATATGCTGTTTAAAATATTGTTTATATAAATTGTTGACATAAACACCATTTGCAATTCAATAACTTAAGTCAAAAGAATGAAATTTGATAACTACCCTTAAAATTAAATAAAGCAATAGCGAAGCATTGCCGGGTCCACTAGTATATATATAAAAACCAAATACCACTCACTGACTGACTCACTCACTCATCACGATTCCTCAAAAACTACCAAATGGATTGCAATGAAATTTGGTATATATAGCTTCCTCTAAGGCCCTAGGTGTTCGCTAAGAAAAATTTTCCAAAAATTAGAAATTTTATGGGGTTTTTTTGGGGGGGAGGGGGGGGTCAAAGTTACTAAAAAAAAACCAAACGGATTGGAATGAAATTTGGTATGTAGCTTCCTCTAGAGCCCTAGGTGCTCGCTAAGAAAGGTTTAAAAAAAAATCTAAATTTTAGGGTGGTTTGGAGGGTCAAAGTTATTAAAAATCCCCACAAGAAATACATAGTGTACTATATTTATTGATATATTTTTGTTTGTAATATACATTTAACTTTGATTTGTCTATCCGTGCAAAAGCCGGATATCGGGGTGAAAATGTAATAACAACCCTTAAAACAATAAACATTTATTACTATGCGGCGAAACTTTGGACCGTGTGCGAAGCCACGGGTACAACAGCTAGTTTTTCTATAAAAAAGCTAATGAAAAAAATTGGGATACAAAATTACTATAGTTGACGAATTAAAAAAAAAATATGCTTGCAAAACTAAAAAATCCGGGTGAAATAACAAGGTTAGTTTCCAGGGTTAACTAATCTAATATTTACAATTAAATGAAATTTATATTAATATAGGCCTAACCCATTTCTATAGCACAGCTTTGAGGTTAATGCTAATATATTTAGGCCTGATTTCACAATTAAATTTCTCAGTAAAAGTAAAAGTTGGCTGAAATTGATTGCGAGATATTTAATAGCTGCATAGGCCTTGCTAATTTCTAAGGCATACATTTTATTCCTGTAAACTTCTATCCAACCTGAACGTTTATACTAAGTTTGACTTTCACTTAATTACATTGGCAATGTTGCGAGCACCTACGGCCTTAGAGGAAGCTACATACCAAATTTCATTCCAATTAGTTCTTATAGGAATTTTTAGTAAATTTTACCCCCCCCCAACCCCCTTAAAAATTTCGAATCTTTTTTACACTTTCTTAGCGAGCACCTACGGCCCTAGAGGAAGCTACATTCCAAGTTTCAAGTTTCTAGCTCATATAGAAATATCTTTAATATGGCTTTAAAATTTCTACAACCCCCAAACACCCCTAAAATGTCAAATTTTTTAAAACCTTTCTTAGTGAGCAACTATGGCCCTACAAATTTCAAGTTTCTAGCTCATCTATAAATTTCTTATGGAAATTTTTTGTATTTTTTACCCTCCCAAACACCCAATAAAATTTCGAGTTTTTTTAAAACCTTTCTTAGTGAGCAACTACGGCCCTAGAGGAAGCTAATCACCAAATTTCAAGTTTCTAGCTCATATAAAAATTTCTTATGGAAATGTTTAGTATTTTTGACCCTCCCAAATATCCCCAGCCATCTCCTCTTTTCAGATCTCTGCAGCTCAACTCATTCATTCTTATTTCATTATTTTCATTGTGTGTGTTCTACGTTTTGTGATAATATGTTAGAGAATGAAATCTAAGAAAACCATTAAATTCAATAAAATATATTCATAATTTCTAGTTGAAAATGGTGACAAAAGTTTATTCTTGACAAGGTATTGAATAATTACAAGACAACTGTAAAGTAATCATATTATGAACAAACAAATAGATAATAAAGAGATGCATAAATGGTACAGTTTTCATTCAAATTAAATATACAAAATTTCAAGAAATAAGTTCTTAAAGTTAAAAATTATGAAATCAAATAGAACCAAAAATACATAATTTATGAAGTTTAATGGAAAAATATCAAAAATAATGTGTAGAGTGTATATATATGTATGTGTAAAACCGAATCCAGTTTTGTAGGTTTTAGACATAGCGTTTACAAGAATAAGACTTCTACTTCAAATATATTTAATTAAGTGTAGACAACAACGCCATTTCTTTTTAGGTTGCAAGAGAACCTATTCCTCAAAGTTTAAATCAGAAGTCGGCTTTGTGTAAAGAGTTGTTTTCTAATTACACAAAGTAACAATGGGTCAACATTAACATTAATTTCTATAGTAAAATAATATGATTTACATGCCTATAGTTACAATGTTCTTTTAATATTCCCGTTAACATTGTTTTATTGTAATTGTATGTAATTAATTTAATCATTGTATTATCTTTCAATAATAATAACGTGAGTGGACATTGTAAGGAACAGGGCTGGTGATAAACAAATATTAGTCAAGAAGCTAATATTTCCGATGCAGGAAGCTGCTCGGCTTAGTTTGCCACATTACGGTAAAGTGACAAAGTGGTAGTGCGAGGGGGAAGGGGAAGTTGTATGCCCTCCCCCGAAACTATCTCCTTCTCTCTCGCACAAGTACTCAAAATAGGTCGCCGTCTAATATCCATCTATAGTTCGTGATTTCACCACGGAGCGCTGGCCTACTGCTACGAATAAGACTTGCTTCAGTTCACTGCCGATAGGTGCCCTTGCTGTGCCCGTCGATTTTCCCAGCTTTATTTACTACTATATGCTTGGGAAGTCTACTAATGCTTATATAGTCAATGGTATTATTCTAAAGATGACGTTTTCATCACCAGTTTATGTACTAGTAATAACGTAACTCTGTATTTTATTTAAATCTGCGTGGCTTCTTTTAAAACAAAACAATGTAATATAAATTAAGGGCATATAAATATGTACCTTTTATACTTAAGGGGATATAAATATATACTTTTATACTTAATTGCATGTAAATTTTCGAAGGGCAAATACAATTTTTTTATGAATAAACAAAATTTGTTATGCAAACTTTGGTTTACTGAATTTAACCCAAAGAAAATATTTAATTTTGTGTAAGTGATTAGCTAAAGCATATCTACAGTTGGAGTTGGTTTATCGCAAAGGTAAGAATTTTCGGTTTTGAACTTAGGTTGATATGTGCAGTCTTATACAGCCCGGTACTCTTCCAATATTTTCAAAATTTATCGTAGACTGGCACAATGGTTAGGCCTGGTGAAAGGGCAAATGTATCCCACGATGATCAAATTATATTCATAGCATTAGAGGAAGAAAGGTCTAGAATGGGCCTACATTGTGAATCTACAAAAGTATCTATCCTAGATTCAGGGGCAAGCTGTCATTTAGTTAAGCAAGAACTAGAGCCTTACATGTCAGACATAAAATTGTTAATGCATAATGTTTACATTTATGTTGCCAATGGTCAAGTTATGTGTAGCAATAAAATAGGAACATTAAATGTAATATGTCAAAACAAGAACATCGGTGTAGAAGGGTTTATTGTTCCTAATCTTAATCACAATCTTTTAGCAATAAGCAAGCTCACAGAAAAAGGGTTTAAGATTGTTATCGATAACGATAAAATGACGATTAATTCTAAGAACAACATAATATATTGTACATGTGATAGAGGCATATATACTCTCAAGTTTCAACCAGTAGGCCTTAATACATCGGAAGAATGTTATGCTACTATGGCAGATGGAAACCTGTGGCATCGCAGATTATGTCACCTCAACCAGCAGGGGCTAATTACATTAGGAATTCAGTACTCATCAGGTAAATGTGCTTCTTGTATTGAAGGTAAGGCAACTAGATTACCATTCATGAGTAATTATAATAAGTCAACGCATATGTGACAATTGATTCATTCAGACATATGTGGTCCAGTAAACCCTGAAAATCACGATGGAAATAGATATTTCCAAGCTATTATAGATGATTACTCTCACTTTACTATAGTTAATTTACTCAAATTTAAGAGTGAAGCTGAAGAAAATTTAGTTAACTATGTAAAACAAATAGAAACTCAGCATGGAGTTAAAGTACAGAGAATTAGAGTGTATAATGGAGGAGAGGTAACCTCTAATATATTTAAAGGTATTAGGATGCAATATACATTTTACCCTATAGTCCCCAGAGTAACGGAAAATCAGAAGGCATAAATTGAACATTACTAAATATGGTTCGTACCAAAATTGTAGATTCAGCTGTGCCTAAAGAATTGTGGGGAGAAGCATTGAGATGTTCGGTTTATGAATTAAATCGGTGCCCTTCAACTGTAGTAGAGAGAGGGACCACTACAAGTTTTTTATGGTATGGTCAGCAAAACTTAACCAAACTTAGAGTTTTTGGATGCCAAGTCTGGTATACTTGTATACCTAAAGGTAATAAGCTTGACCCACGTGCCAAAAAAGGAGTTATGATTGGGTATTGTGGAGGAGGATACAGGATATGGAATCCAGAAGATAGAAGAGTTGTAATGTCACGAGATGTGAGGTTTGACAAAAATGCAATGTATTTTAAATCAAACCAAATTGTTCTTTAACAGCCTAAGGACAACATGAAAGTATACCAAAAGAGTCCAACAAAAATTCCAAGACCAGCAAACATACCACAGATGATGGTTGAAAGAGAAGGTGAATTTGAATCAGACAGTGGAGAAGACATAAATACTTCAAAATCACCAACTAAAACAACGAGGCCCATCTGAGAGAAGAAAAAACCTTCATATTTGCAAGAGTATGATGTCTATAAAGCTTATTGTCTTCTGACAAGTTTTGAACCTCACACATTTGATAAATCAGCCAAAAATGATGATTGGAAGAAAGCAATTGATACAGAACTTAAGTCACACGAGGAACTAGGTACATTTGATCCTGCTATTTTACCACC
>JAGFPH010012810.1:17656-28650 GCA_018207615.1 Philaenus spumarius | reverse complement strand
ATTTGGCGGTGTACTTTTTGAACTTTACCTTTAAGCGCTCCAATTATTTCTACCTTTGCTACTGGAAGTTCCATTATTGGTATTCCTTCCGCTTTCAGCTGCTCGTAATAATCCTGTTGCATAACTGTTATTTCAGATCCAGTGTCTATTTCCATAATAGCCTGTAAATGACCAATTTCCACTAATATCGCCGGGATTTCCTCTATTGGTTTATCTTTAATAATTTCCTCCCCTTCATTATCTAACAAATCCTCGCGAATTTTATAGTGTATATTACTTAAGGGTTTCTGTACACATACTGCCGTTTCATTTTTAATTACCGTGTTTTCCGGTTTTTTAATAAACTCCCTTTTAATTATTTTTTCGCCCCTTCTATTTACTTTATTTATTTGATTTTTAGTTATATCATCAGCCCTAAAACTCCGAAGCCTATTTTTCAGAACCTCTTTTCCTAGTTTCCCTGTTTCGGCTTTGAATTAGGATTTTGATTTGATGGACCGGGTCTTGGGTTATTAGGGTGTATGGTATTTCTTGGGTTTTGCGAATAGGATTGCGGGTTAGGTTTCGGATAGGGTTGGGGGTTTTGCCTGTTATTAGTATTATTATTCGGCGTTCCTGTAGGCCTATTTCCCCTACGCGCTTCCTCCATCATATCTATATTATTTAGAAATTGTATGGCTTCTCTAACCGTCTCGCTATGCTTTCCCATTGCCGCTAACCTAATCTGGTCATTAAAATGCTGGAATATAGTAAACACTAAATATCCCTCCGGAATCGGTGGATCTAAATCTCTAGCCTTGTTTACTAATTTACAAAAATAATCTGCTCGCGTAAGATTACTATTATCATTATACCTCCCATATTCTATTTTATTTCTTATTAATTTTTGCTTCTGTAACGACCAATAATTTTTTAAAAAACATTCTTTAAACCCTGTGTACCCTATATTTTCTGTTTGCATAACTTGCCACCATTCTAATGCACAACCCCTTAATTGTCGCACTGCAAACTTTAACTTTTCTTGATCGCTAAAAAATGGATTAGTTTCCTCGATCAAATTTTCTACCTCCCTTATAAATTGCTGAGGGCGTTCGTGTGGATTTCCCCAAAATTCTATTTTTTTACACTCCCCCTCATACCTCGGCATTACCAGGCTCCTAATCATACCTGGCTGTCCCCCTAATTCTAACACTTTTTGTTCTACCTTCGTTACCCTATTTGTAATTAATTTAAAATTTTCATCAGTTTCCTTTTTAATTACCCCGGTAGATTCTTCTAACAATTGTATACTGCCTACAATATCCTCAAGCCTTTCTTCTACCTGTTTGTGTTGACTTAAACACCTTTCTTTTTCTACATTTATTTCCTGCGATACTCCTTCCAATTTTCCTGAAATTAATGTATATAATTGTTTCTGCTCTTCTTCTCGCAGCCTCCTATCATTCGCTTTTTCTTCTTCTCGCAACCTCCTTTCGTTCGCTTTATCTTCTTCTATCTTAGCCTCTTTTAGCCGCCTTCTTTCTTCTTTTCTTTCCTTCTCTTCCGCTTTCTCTCTTTCTCTTAATTGTTTTTCTTCCGCTTTCTCTTTTTTTAGCATCTCCATAAATTCTTTAAGTTCTTTGTTCGCCATTTTGCTCTTAGAAATTTTTCCTTATTTGTCGAAAGTAAAATATTCGTAGCCTAACTACTTTTATTAAATTTGCTTAACTTTTTTGAAAACCCCCTTTTTCTATTTACGTTTTTACCGCGACAAATTATTTCTAAGGTGCTTGGCCTACTCCCCCTCTTAAACTGCGGAATACCAAACCCGGGAAATATTTAATGTTGATCAAATTCACTAGTATGTTTACACAATCTAACTTAATTCTTATTATAACACATACATATAAGCACAAATAATTTATTCTGTCAGTTCTGGACTTTATTTAACCTTGCGTTAAATCAAGCCACACCGGTGGGCGCCAACTCTGCAACGACGCACGAGTTGCACGACGCTGGGGGAGGAAGTTTGTTTTCCTTTTGTTCCCACGTTGCGACGTCAACCCTGCAACGACAGACCTTTTTTATGACGTTTGGGAGCCACCTCTGCAATGTAGCCCCGACGCTTGTCTGTCTGTAGGATTTCCCTACTTTGTTACAGAATAAAGAGATTATATCACCTACTGGAAGTTTAAGGCAAATTAATTTTAATAGCCTAGGTGATATAACTCTGGTTAAGATAACTATGCCTATAGTCACCTTAAATAAAAATATTTTATTAAATTCCTTCCAGTTATTCAAGTTACTATTAACTTTAAATTTGCTCAGCTCAGTAATTAATATTATATTTATTTGACAATCTCCGAGGAGTGAGAACAGTGGAACTTTACCTAGAATAATTAAATTATTTGTGCTTTGTGAAATTTCGTTGGAAATGCCAACCTTGCGTTTCCGCCCTTCAATATTGATCATACACTGAAAACAACTTATCATATAGGATACTTAGATAATAGGAATCTCTTGAACAAGGTAAATTAATTATATTAATTGAAATCAAAAGAAAATTTATTCAATAAAAAACTCAAAATACTCTGTGGTTCTTTCCACTACAAAAACATAAATTTTAAACTAAATTTACTATTTACATAAATTTTAACTCTTTTAGGTAGAACCATTTATTATTCCTTTATACTTAATTATTCCTTCTTTTTTAATATTTATTATTTAATTATTTAATTATGAAAATGATTTTATATATTTAATTTACAAGATTAATAATTTTATATTTTGAAAAACCTAATTTTTTATCTCAACCCAGTATCAATAATTATTTAAATTTAACTCAGGCAATATTTTAATAAGGGATATCGTAACTTTTCTGACAGACCTTTTATTACTGCGACCCTGGACTCTGAACACCTTTCCCAAGAATGTTGATTGAAATACAGCTTCCCTGAAGTCCGGTTATCGTTGGTGCGGTTGAACGTCTCTCGTGGTCTCAGCTTTGCCTGGTTTGACTTTCCCTGATGTCTTCTAACGTTTTCCCTGATTTGGTTTAACGCCTTCCCTGATTTGGTTTAACTCCTTCCCTGATTTGGTTTAACGCCTTCCCTGATTTGGTTTCCGCTTCTTATTCCAGTAGTCCTTCAAAGTCCATGTGTGGTTCCAGTTATTGTCATTACATCAGTCCTGTGATTCCTGTAGACTACGTCATTTATAGATTTTTTGACGCACCCGCTATATAATTAACTATAGCGTAATTCACTCAAACTGTTCAATCGTTTTTTCACTGTCTGTAATACTAACTGATCTTACACTGTCTTTGTTCATTTAACTCGTATTTACGTTTGATAAAATTTTAATGAAAAATGTTACTTGAAATATTATATCGCATAATATTATAATTAATTAAAATGTTCACTGTTTGATTGACACATATCTTACTGCTGTCTTTATAAAACACTGCTTCTAAGTACGTTACTATAACATCGCAGATCCGTCTAACAACGTCGATCTAAAGAAAAAAACTCAAAGAGAGAGCGATTCCAGATTCCAGATAGAGCGATAGATCGTTAGATCGTTAGAACGTTAGATCTTTAGATGCGCGGCTCCCGCTGTACTCCGCTTATATAGCCTCCTTTGCCGCCTTCCGAGTACCAACTGCCTTTCTTATTTTTCCATTCCTTGTTCGATATCTCGCCATGCAACTTGCATTGATTTCTTTAAGTTTTAGGTTGGTACTACCCCCACTAACTTCTTCGTTAGGCCTTGCCATCAGCTAATCTATATCTCCCCTCCTTACATTTTCTCCTATTGTCTTACTTATTTTCCTCGTAGTTTTCCTTTAACTGCTTTTATGAACTTGCGGTTTTCGTAATCGTATTCCTGATACATTTTCCTTTCTTCTCAAACTTGAGTGATGGTCGTACTACGTTTGGTTCGCTTATGGCGCTGCCTCGCGTATTCCGCGGTTTTTCCTCACGAAAACTTTTCTGGTTTTGAAGGAAAATCCTTTTTCTTTTTTCTTCTATGTTGGTTATTATTTTATGATATATTAGCCAAAATTTCCATTCTGTCCGAAGATTTTTCTTCTGTTTTTGGGACTTGCAAAATTTGCCAACTTTACCATTTACTTTTGAATTTGAATTTTAACTTTAAAATTGATACTTTCGATTGAGATTTACAATTTTATACCCTTACTACTTTCTTAACACTAGGTTATTATTTTTACCACCTTTTTCATTCTATTTTTAGCAAATTATAGGTATGAACTTTCTCACCTATTATTTTAATTAATTAACAATTTATAAACCTTTTATCTTATAAAACTTTTACTTCTTTACAACTTGTTTACTTTTTCATTTTCCCTTTTTCATTTTTTATGGTGCTTTTTCACCTTCAAACTTTAACAATTATCTCTAACTTTTAAAATACCAAAAATTCCTTAATTTGTTATTTAACATCTTTTATACAATTTTTCTTACGCTTTTCAAAAATATCTTTTTCATTTAATTTTGATGAAATTTGAGAATTTCCTATAACTTTAACTCTTTATAACTTTAACATTTTTTATTTTACAAAATTGTGACTTCCATGAACAATGTTTCCACCTCCCGTGTTTCACATTTACTCATAAAATTCATCAATTTTATACTTTTATTTAACACCTTATTCCTGTATAAAAACAACTAATTTTTCTAAGTCTTTCAGGCAACTTGAAACAAGTTCCTGGACAAAAGTCCATCTCTGTTGACACAGTACAGTTGGCCGGGACTTGTCGTATTCTAATCTAGTTAAGTATAGGGTGTACCTCAACTTCTGCTATGAAATCTTGATTTTTGCAGTTTTACAACAAAACTCAATTTTTCACGCATTGCATAAGGTTTATCCGTTGCAATATATATAATACATACTATATCTCGAGTGGTAAGGGTCGCGAATTCAATGCTTTTTCCCCAAGCAAAAAGTGCCCAACGCCGCTAAAGAAGTTTTCACTTCAAAAATTTTGAAATCTTTGGGGGTAACTAAATCACGATTTCTCCTAAACCACTGAACGGATTGGAATGAAATTTAGAATGTAGCTTCCTCTAGGGCCCTAGGTGCTCGCTAAGAAAGGGTTTCAAAAAATTTGACATTTTAGGGGAGGTTTGGTGGGGTTCAAAGTTACTAAAAATCTCCATAAGAAATACATAGTGTAATTTATTTATTGATGTAATATATTTTTTGTTAATATACATTTAACTTTGATTTGTCCGTGCAAAGTCGGATCGGGCCAGCTATTCACAATATAAGATAAAGTGATAAGGAAGGACTTTTAAATCATTTATTGACAAAGAATAAAAGAAATTCATTCTTGTTATTCTGTAAAAGAACACGTGAATTATCTGTTCCACTATACACACAGCTAAATATTTTGCCATTGAAACATTTATTCCGGTTTA
Source organism: Philaenus spumarius (assembly GCA_018207615.1). Taxonomy (NCBI): domain Eukaryota; kingdom Metazoa; phylum Arthropoda; class Insecta; order Hemiptera; family Aphrophoridae; genus Philaenus; species Philaenus spumarius. The sequence goes on along the minus strand of JAGFPH010012810.1, from coordinate 23,230 downwards.
AAGTTTTAAAAATATATTATGAGCAAAGTAGACAAAAATAGTTGTAAAGCCAGAATCGAGATAAAACAAAATTTTAAAGAGAAGTGATTTTTGGCTACCTGTGATTAAAATGCTTTAACGAACTACCAAATGAGGGCAAAGCAAAAAACTAGACGGTCACACCAAGTCTCCAGCGGAACTTGAAAGTAAGCCGAAACACCTTACTGGTGGTGAAGCGAATGTAAACAGATTATTGTATACTATGACATTTTATTGAAATAGTTGGACAAACTGAAACGTGCTCACTTAGTTTGGCATAGGTTTTCAACACGCCCTCCTGCTTTGTAAACATACTGTGTCTAGAGACTGTTAAGTAAATACTTCACGCTATTTTTTTTAGGAGTTGGCACCTCTGTTGTAATACGGCAATGTGTAGACTTTACCCCTTAATTTTGAGTTTTGCCATCCATAACTGTTTCCATCTCAACTTCTAAATCAAAATCTGATTTCATGTGTATTACTTCAATTTTTGCACCGTCATTTCTATGGAAAAAATAATATAAATTATCGTTCATTAAATGTAACAGATTTAGGCATTTAGAATACATTGTTATATCTAACCTACTTGCACTATCCACCTAAACGACTACGTTTTTACCTAAAAGAAAACTACAGTATATTTTCTAAAAGTTTGTAATAAATACATACAGGGTGATTTTTTTAAATGGGCCACCATTGGCATCTCAGAAACTATAAAAGTTAAAACAATCTTTAAATGGGGGATCTTCCCTACATTTTCCCTTTCATTAAAACTACAATATTAATATTTTCAAAAACTCCGCCATTTTTCCAATATGGCGGCCAACTTCATTTTTTCAAATGGAAACCCCCGTTTTTTATGTTGAATTTCGATTAAGGATACAAATTTAAGACATTTTGATTCTTTTGCATTTTTTCCTAAACCCAACCGTTTATGAGCTACAGCCTCTCAAAAACTTTCTATTTTATGTGATTTTTTTAATTGGGCCACCATTGGGATTTCAGAAAGTATTAATTTTACAGCAAACTTTAAACGGGGAACCTTTCCTTGTTTTATGAGAAATTTAAAAATATGTAGTTAAAATATTTCTAAATGGCCGCCATTTTCCAATATGGTGGTCAACTTTGAAATTTCTTATGGAAACCTCTACTTTTTATGACGGATTTGGGTTTTACATGCAATTGTAAGACTTTTTTATTCTTGGTGTTTTTTTGATAAACTTAACCGTTTAGCCGCTAGGAGCGCTGAAAATTTCAGAAACTCTTATTTCAACAATTAATTAGGTATTAAAGAGGCATGTTTTACCATATGCAAACAACAAACAATAAAATTTAACTCAAAGTGCAATATTTTGTACAGTGGAATGTTAAAAAGCTGTGTCAATTTCACAAATACTTTATTTTATACAAAAAACCTACTTAAATTACTGTTAAATAAACGGTACCAGGAACTGGCACATACTTTCTCACAGAACATTATTTAAATTACTAAACAGATTCACTGTGACTTGTAGGGGGGGAGAGGTGATCTTTTTAACGGTAATTTAGGTAATTTTTTTGTATAAAATTAAGTATTTGTGAAATTACATCAGCCTTTTAACTTTCCATTGTACAAAATATTAACCTTTGAGTTAAATTTTATTGTTTGCAAATGGCAAAACATGCCTCTTTAATAATTGTTGAAATATGTCTCGAGAAAAATAAGCAATTAAATCTAATCATGCGTTTTAAAATGGCGGCTGTTCAACCTAAATTACTCAAAAACCGTACATTTTAACAAAAAAATGTCAAGCATGGCCCCCACAAGGGTGGGGCTGGAGCAACACAGGGCTCGGGCCTAGCCCTGTTTTAATTTTTTTTTATATTTATTGCAGAATATTTTACAGCAGATCATAGATTAAAAATTCAAATATATAATTATTACAAAGTCAAAGTTTAGTAAAATAATATTAATTCTAGATTCTATGTTAGTTACTATTTAATTAGGTGTGTACGTGCTAGTTACTGTTGTTTGCATATTAGTATACAACAGCCTGCTCGGGCCCCACACAATCCCTCTACCTTCCCCTTCCTCCAGGATACCTGTCCGCCCCTACACTTCCCCGGCCAGTCCAGCTTTGTCTCTCCGCTTTGTTCTAAAAATTAGTCTGTTGCATATTACCCTTCAGACTTTGCTGATCCAGAAGTCCTATTTGAAGAAACTCTTCATATGAAGGAATGTATTTGTAACAGCGTTCCAGTCAGAAAAGGACCCGTTGAAGCTTCTAAACTCAATATATGACATGAGAAAAACCTCCAGCCCATTTTCTTGAACCTATGCACAGCTATAAGACTTTTCTGTACAATCCCAGTGACAGTTTCAACGGCTGAGAGGTCTTTTAGTAGGTTGTCGAATTCACTGAAAACTTGGCAACGAAACACAACTGGCCAAACTCGTCTGAACCATCTGGCAATGTTGGCAATTGAGAATGAATTTTTCCAACATGAGAATGAATTGGCCAAAACTGTTGACTTTTCAGACTTTATTAATGATTTTAGTGAAAAGAAAGCTAGGAAAGCTATGATTAAATAGACTATCAAACATCAAAGTAAACTTTTTATAATCAGAGTATTAAACACTTCAAAAACATTTTAATTGTTTAGCTCCTAACTTTGTCATAATCTTAAAATTTGGTCAACTTGAATTTTAATCTTGGTCAGTAAAGGAAATCAATCTCAAAATGGAAATGTACTTTCAGTAAAATAAAAGTGAATGATTTAGGCCTACTTTAATTTATGTTTGCAATAATTTTGTCAATAAAGTTTGGTTTTTAGATTGAACTGATAGCCTTAATTATTCCTTATTATCAATTATGAGTTTAAATAAAATTTGTAAAGGGTTCCATTGGGATCTCTAAAAGTACAATATTTACAGTAAACTGTAAATGGGGGACTTCACCTACTTTTTAGTGGCAATTAAAAAATATGAATTTGAAATTTCGAAAATATGTCGCCATTTTCCGATATGACGGCCAACTTTCGAATTTCTTATGGAAACCCCTATTTTTTATGACGAATTTGGGTTTTACATGCAATTTTAAGACGTTTTTATTCTTGGTGTTTTATTTATTAACTTAACCGTTTAGCCGCTAGGAGCGCTGAAAGTTTCACAAACTCTTATTTCATCAATAATTAAAGAGGCTTATTTGCAATTTGCAAACAATAAAATTTAACTCAAAGTGCAATTTTTTACAGTGTAATGTTAAAAAGCTGTTGTACAGTGCAATGTAATGTTGCAATTTCACAAATACTTTATTTTTTAACAAAAAACCTACCGGTACTTAAATTCCGTTAAAAGTTCCTAAATAGCTTACTTGACAACTGTACAGTAGAACCTCTTTAATCCGAACTTATTAAAACCGGGAGGGTTCGGACTATCGAATGGTTCGGATTACAGAACATATTGTGCTTTTCACATAACTTAACAGTTAAAACGTGGCTAAAATGGATCATAAGTGTTACAGAAAAATGAGAAATACTGTGCAATGTAAAAACATTCTTTATTTAATTCAAATAGTAGGCACACAGTATATTTATGATAAACTTAGTATGGAAAATATTAGGCCTACAGTAGAAAAAATTCAAATTATTATTTTAAATTTCACTCCTATGGCGTTCGGATTAGTGGACGTTCAGATTCCAGGGGTTCGGATTAAAGAGGCTCTACTGTACTATTTTTACAGATTTCTTCTCCTACTTCGTAAAGCGTACATAGTAGCCTACTATTAGAAACTTCTTTGTATCATAGGAACAAAATGTTTTGGGACACAAAAAGGCAGTCAACATGACTTAATTAATTATGACTTAAAGCAGGTTTTCAAAGTGTCCTCCATCTTCATAAATACATCTTCTTACGCAATACACAGTGGCTGTTTTTTAACGATTTTTTAACAGTAGCCTAATTTATGTATACGTTTTTTGTATAAAATAAATAGTGGACCAGCCCTTGTATTCTATAGCCCTGGGACACATTCCGGCGGGTCAGTTGAAAGGTAGGTACGGGAATGTTGAAAATATTACTTCTCTCAAAACATCGTTTTTATGCATTTCTGAGGTGAAATTAGTTGAAAACAAAAGTTTTGTTTTTTTATTGTAGGGGGATACAGCGGGTGGGGCACGTTGGCCCGAAATGATATTTACCCTTTTTTGTTCATTTAGGAGTGAAATAAAAGTCAATATAGTGAACAGGAATTTTAATACTTGGAAAAAGAAAACTATATTACAAATACATTATTTCCCAAAATATTCAATCACTTTCTGATGTAGGCCTAACTTCAAATGGGTCATTGCAATGAATGCACTCAAAAAATAATCCGTTAATGTCTTTTTGTACACATTTCACATGAGCCCAACGTTTGCAACTCGTGCACTGAATCCATTCTGCTCCGGAGGCATACTTTGATGAAATTTTTTCAGGCAACTCAAGCAGACATCATCTTCATCTTCACCATCCTCGTCATCGACGTCTTTATTTGGTTGTTTCATTATTTATTTGCGTCGATTCATACCACTAGATAAAGGTTGTGTAGGGTCAAAAGAAAACAATTATTTTTAAAGAGGATTTTTTCTGTAGTTTGTTCTCCCTATTTCCGTTTTTCTGTTTGCTACCCTTTTCAACTTTAATCTTCTTTCTTGTGCAGCTTTTTGTTCGAGCTGAAGTGCCAATTTTACAGGGATACCTGTAAGAATGGCAGAAGTTCTCTTCCGTTTATTTAAACCTTTAGTTTTCCTGGGTTCAGCCTTTTTGCACGGTCTTAAATCCTCAGGAGTTGGCAAAGTTTACAGTGGACCTTTTTTCAAAGAAGTAGATGGAGTAGTAGAAGTTAATGGGGTAGTAGGCACATCTGGGATAGAATGCAAATCTAACAAATTCTGGTTGTTGGTTTCTTCTTGAGGTTGACGTCTTTTTTCGTTCTGCATATTTGAAGGGTCTCGCCTATCCGTTACATACGAAGGCATGAAATCTGCTTCAGTAAAGATATGCCTATTAAATGGGCATATTCCAGTTACCTGAAATCAGCTGCTATGTTAACTGGGTTAATTGCATTGGGAAGGGCAGTTTCGACATCTCCTGGAATGTCGTAGATCGTCTGTTAACTGACACAAGCTGAATTTACATATTTTTTAAAAGGACCATAGACGCTTCGATCCAATGGTTGTAGCTTATGGCTACAATGTCCTGAGAAAGTAACAGTGTTATTACATTATCCTTGGAAAAATCTAATACATCAGATGGGAGCTATGATTAACTATTGACGCAAGGCACGGGTGTGCCTTAGAGCAGTGGAAGTGTTTAAAAAAATGTTTCATATAATTATAAATCCCATTTTCGGTCATCCAACCGGATAGGTGAACATCTCCAGAACATCCTGGGCAGGTTACCTGAACATCTTGAGCATAAAGATAGTGGGCCAACCTGCCCCTTCGCCATGTTTGAAATAGTTTTAAGTAAACAATGAGCTGGACTTGTGAGAACAATATAGATGAAATAAAACAATAACACACAATCTCACAACA
>JAGFPH010012810.1:0-17556 GCA_018207615.1 Philaenus spumarius | reverse complement strand
TTTGAAGAAGTCATTTTTTAATAACTTTGATCCCCCCCAAACCCCCCTAAAATTTCGAATTTTTTAAAACCCTTTCTTAGTGAGCACCTATGGCCCTAGAGGAAGCTACATACCAAATTTCATTCTAATCCGTTCGGTAGTTTTCGAGAAATCGTGATGGGTGAGTCAGTGAGTCAGTGGGTTTTGGCTTTTATATATATATAGATAGATCAAGAATGTATGAGAGCGAAATAAAGCCGATAGTATGGCATCTAAAATAATTCACATGTATAATTTCGTGTCAAGTTATATATAATTTTAAAGATTTAGTTTTAGTGATGCAATGCCGCATACGGGACCTCAAAAACATTTTGATTCAGTCAGCAATTATTACTGTTCAAAATTGTAATATAAGAACATAAAAAATTAGTAATACGTAAACTCAAATTTTATTAATAACTAGGTGAATCCCCTCCGTGCTCCGCATGCCAACCCCCCGCGGTGACTCGAGTCAAAACAAATGCAAACACAGGTTATTTTATATAAACAGGCTCTACTATTAAATTCTAATATGTCTTATTTATTTTAATTAGAATGTAACATAGTGGTTTCTTATTTTTAAATGCCTTAATTTATTAAGGATTTTTTCTCTAGTTTTAAAGGAAAAAGTATAACAATCAACATTTTTACCCCTTAACAGCACGCGACAAAATGTCAATCTATGATCCTTTTTTTTAAATATGTTGTAAGAAATAAATTAATAATTTTCAGCTCACTAACTTTAAGGAAAATATAACAATGAATTTTTATTGTTTTAGGGGTTGTTATCACATTTTCACCCCATAGTAGCAAGACAAAATGCAAGTCTAGTTTCTTTGTATATATATCTTGTAAGAAATAACTGTACAAAATTTCAGCTTACTATCCTTAAGGAAGTTACAACACAATTTTTTAATTGTTTTATGGGTTGTTATCCCATTAGCAGCACGTGACAAAATTCAAATCTGGGTTACTTTTCTATGTATCTTGTAAGGAATAAATGTACACATTTTCAGCCCCCTAGCTTTAAGGAAAGTATAACAATTCATATTTATTGTTTTAGGGGTTGTTACCACATTTTCACTCCTTAGCAGCAGTAATTTCTACAATGTCTTATAAACTTTAGGAAATTTAAAACCATATTACATTTTTTTAGTCAAAGCTAAAGACTTTACTCTATTTTGAATTAAACTAATGGAATATGGTCAATTTTCACATTGATTATTTATAATTTGATTATATATACTCGCTTAAAATGGAATAGAAATTTGTAATGTATAATGTGAGAAAATATATTAAATATAATGTTCTGCAGATTTACTGATTTAATGTTTATTTTAAATCACTTACATTAAATGAAAATATACTTAAATTACTTACTTACAATTTTTATGAGTTAAGAATAATTTGTTATTTGAAAAATTAACTATGCAATTTCAAAATATGACATAATATTTTTTGACAATATATTGACTTGTATAATTTGTTGACCCTTATTCTCCTCTAATATTAATACTGTTAAAAATATAAATCGGTCATAGAAGTTATCACTTCCAACGTGTGGTCTAAGCATACCTAAATATTTTTTTCTCAGTGACTTAACTTTTTTGCATTGCACGATTTTGGTCAGAGTCACAGATGATTATTACTAATTATTTACCTTAAGTCCGTCTTGTGACTCCTTGTCGTTTAGTTTAAGACAACATGTTTCGGAGCCGAACTTTGTTAACTTTGTGGCAATTGGACTAATGAAGACGAGCAGCAGCAGATAGTGCAAATAAATTGAGTGCCGGTAACCGGTAACTAGGTTTGAACCTAATAAATAAATAACTACTGAGCTAGACTTGTGAGAAAATAACTCGATCAAATAAAACTTGAACACAAAATCTCACAACTAATACGTTTACTAACTCAAACGCGTTTCAACAACTGTAGCCTTCTAGTTTGATTGTAGTTTAAACTAGTCTAGTTTGCGTTATAGTTTGATTATTGTAGTTTGATTACTGAAGATGGCGACATAGTCGTAAAAACACGTTTAAGTAGGTAATTAGATGTGAGATTTTGTGTTTATTTTATCAAATTTGAACCTAAACAACTACATTAGATGTGACAACTGTAGCAGAGATGCCTTTAACCACTTTGCTCTCTACTTTATTTTTTTCACTCCCCGGTTTCCGTAGTAGTACTTTAAATGCTTATAACTTCGCCATCTGTCGGAATATTTTAAAACTAACTTCAGAAACTTGTTCAGAGAACATTTTACAGTATGTTGTATAACAGTTGTCATTTCTTTCAGCTGTTTAGGATTATAGATCTGTGTTTAGAACATGGGCGGATCCAGCCAGTTTTCAAGGAGGGGGCTGTTTCCTATCCGGGGTGGGAGGGTAATAGAATAATTTTTTGGAATACAGTGCTTGAAAACGTCTTTGTAGACTATTTCACGATCACCCATTTTGAATAGGAATTAAGGATTATATGCTTTACACAAAAATAAAGTTTTATTATAACAATTGTAGAGAATAAACCATAGAATTGAACTGTATACTTGAAAATTTTAAATAGATTTATTCTAAAAAAAAACCTATTTCACTAAATTACAAAAACTAAACAAAATTTTCACAAACGTATAGTATATAGTTCCAGCCAGACAGGAAAAGGTAACAGCTAACGCACCTAGGGCATTGAAAATGTACATATTTCACGGAAATACTCAAATAGTTCGGAACACTAAAAAAATAAACCAGGTTGTCCTATATATTAAACGAAAATATAGAATTGCACTTCAAATCGATATAACAATTACTAAACGAATACTGAATATAGATTTGTAATAGATACATCGATTACAGACAATTGTACAAACAAATTCATATCTAAGAAACTATAAGAGTGACGAATGATTAGAAGATCGTGGTAGAAAGTTAAAGTCTTGACAAATCCAGTGGTGTCCTTATCTTCGTCTCAAAACAAGTCTGTCTAATGATTATGCGTACTTTTAAAAAGTGACGAGTTTGAGTCATTTGCTTAATATGCTTTCTAGCGCGGCATCAATATTGATTTAGGCAACTACAATTTTACAACGATGATTACATATGTAAATATACTTTTTAGAAGAAATTTGTAAATAAAAAAATTTAAGTTTAAAACATTTTCTTTCCAATGGTTTTAATTTTATTGAGATTTGATAATATTTAGTGGGAGAAATATTCGATACAAGTTGTGTTGTCTGAGACTACTCACAAAAATATAATAACCCGAAGGGGGGGGGGGTGCTGCAGCACTATTTGTCACGTAAAACATGGCAGTTGGGCAAAATGTTGACAAAATTGAAGAAATACTAGGAGAAAGTTTATTTTTCTGATTTAAATTACGATTCTAGTGATAGTTACAGTTCAGGTGGAAGTGATTTTGAATTGGAACTGGATTAATCAGAAGAAGAAAAAATAGGCCAAGGTGATGTTTCTCAACTGGTTAAAAGGTTATGTTTACCTAAAGACGTAGTAAAAAGAATAATACTGATATTTCAGTAAAAAGGTCCAATAAATTAAATTTCACAGAACCAGAACCTTTAAATAATTACTTTAGTTTATCCATACATGATTTAATACGTTAACTGAATATAAGTGACAAGTATCTCCTTTTAACCCTTTCCACTCGAGTGTCGGGGCAGCCCCGCACCCTACTAATCCATACAAACTCCTACGTCGGGTGAGCCCCGAACTCGCTATGACAATGTTCTTTGATTGCATTTGAACAGACGTAGTTACTTTGATGACCGCTATTATTAAAGTTTGAGATGTGCTGCTATCTGTGGAATATTTTTAGAACCATTTGAGTTCAGTTTCTGAGGTAAATAAATCTTAGAAAATGTAATGTTTGCCGTCTTTGGCCGCTCTGTAAACAGCTATGACCGTTGTTTAGTTTTGTTGTACGTTATCGTGTGTAATTTCACAGTTTATTTTTAAATATTGTTCTTTTTACAATAATGATTGTTATGAAATAAAATGAACGAAAACTACGTCAGTTACAAAATGGCGGGAGTGGCGACGGAACTTTTGTTTCAAACCTGAATGATACCAATATTTACCAATAAGTTTTGAAAAAAAGCTTTACTTACTAGTTTTGACCTAAATAATGCTGTTGCTAAGGGAATAAAATAAATAGTTGAGACAATTATGTACAAGTTGGCATCCAAACAAATTTTTTACGAAAAACTCGAATTTCAATTATAAATTTTTTATAATGTTTTATTGTGTCTAAAACATTTGTAAACCACGTAATTTTGTTTGTAAGGATATAGACAACAAAAATCGAGCAACAAATATAGGTCTTCCCTTTGAAAATTTTTCCAAAATTCTTGTTTTTTCCGGTTTTTTGTTACAAATTTCTATTTTTTTCAATTAATAAAAATTTTAAAAGTATATGTTTTATTTCATACAAATCTATACTTTAGTCAAAGAAACTACAAAAAAATCAGCCTTTTAGAACTGAAAGAAATACATTTTTTTGGAGTAAACAAGTTACAGTGCAATATTCGCTCAAAATTAAATGGAGCTGATAGCAACACTAGGTCCCCAGTAATTGGAGAGGAAAGGGTTAAGAGGTCTGGTATAAGGCACTTTTATACCAATTATGTATCCAGGGGAAAGGATTAAACAATGAGAACTATCAACATGAAGGTAGATCCATCAGGAGTCTATATTTCCATCAAATCTGTATATGTCTGTGGTATATAGTTTTAAGATAATGTGACTATTCTTTATAGTATATAAATTTGTAAGGTGACATGAATTCGCTGTAGTCCTTCCTTAAAGTCATGTAAACCCCAATTCAAACTGTACTTGTTATTGCTTAAATACAATTGGTTGTCTATTGCAGTCCCACTATCCATAAACCACGCTTTCCAACATTTCTTTTGGGCACTCCTAAAGTAGTCATGCAATGGTTCACCATGTTAACTATAACTGTGTCTTATTCAGTAACCAGGGCCGGCCTAAGGTGAAAATTGCAAGTGTGCCTGACTCACATTTTATGCCCTTACCAGGGGGGGTATGGAATACTCTCCCAGGTAAAAGGGGGATGCCTTCCCGGGAAAATGTTTGAAATTTAAGGTCTAAAAACACCGTTTTTGTGCACTTTTACGCCTTTTAGAACATTAAATTTATGTCTCTCAATTTGATTTATTATTGATTGACTTGATAGGTTCAATACTCTTTCTTGTAAATTAAAACACTTATTATGTTAAATAAACTAATGAAAGTTTCTGGGTCACGTTACAATGATTTTTACACTTATATTGCAAGTAGTCTCAGAATAAATAGCTAATGCGGGAATCACCGTCCGCCGGACCTAAGATAAATTTCCATATCTCATTGGTAAAAGAAATAAAACAACAGAACATAGTGAACCAATAATTACAGTTTAATAATGGCACACACACAAAAAACGTGTATTAACCAGTAAGATAGGTACATAGTCTCTTTTATTATACATTTATACAACAGCTTTTCTTGCTTTCATTTCGGAGAATGAATTAACTATGTCCAAACAATCAATTGACTGAGACAGCTCGTTTTCAATTGATAAAATTGAAAGGGTGTTAAGTCTTTCTTGAAACAGTGTTGACCTGAGGTAAGTTTTTATCAACTTCAGCGGAGGCGACGGACATGGGCATTGTGGATACGATCCGTAACGCTATCCACAGGTTGACGTAGGCATCCGTGCTTTCGGTAAATGACAAACAGTTTAGGACATCCGTTGGAGACTTTTGACCTAAAAAGAATAAAATTATGTCATGAAACCCTTCAAGTGTAATTTTTAGAGAAGATATCATGAAAAAGATTAGAATGGATTTTTATATATTTTTCTTTTTACGTTATTTACGTGTGTACTGAAGTGTCAGAATAAAACTAAAAAGAAAAACAATATCACTATACATAAATTAATTATGTAATGTAATAAAATTCTAAGTTTAATACATTTATCTGGTAAAAAATAAGGTAAAATAGGGTGAGGTAAGAAGTGGAATTTAACTGCACATAAACCTATCAAGTTTAAATCGTTAATTTGGTAGAAAATATAATAATTAAAGTATTAGGATGGTGAAATATTAATATTAGTTTCAATAATCAATACTACATGTTAACTTAAATTTCAATATTATTTTACAGAAAGAGTTCTAACCTTCCTTGGGTAAAAGTTTCTGTATAGAAACCAGCTCGTCGCACAATTCGTCCCCTCTAATGTCACTTTGATCAGTCCCATCTGACATTAGCTATTCGAGTTGTTTGCATTTGATCAAAAGCGTTTGTCTAGCTTGAAGAGAAATTCAAGACCTTATTTCTCCATGTCGCTGACTGTACAAACAAAATTCAACTGTCCGTACAAACACAAGCTTGATTGGTGAATATATCAAAAGCTAACAGCGTTAACTAAACACAACAAACGCAGCAAAACAAAGAGATTCAAACCAGCAAAACGCAGAGACGCGAATGACGTGATTAATGTGGGTCACTCAACATAGTCACTACTGCACCTGTCCCAATCGCATATAGGTGGCTACTGGCTATAAAAACAAAGCCGTGGGAGGGGAGGTAGGAAGATGAAACACAACCCTTCCCGCGTTCGCCACACGGGCAGACAACTGCTCTACTGACTTTGGACAGAGGTCAAGGGCATCAGACTACTGTATTTCAGAACTCATTGGGGTAGATCTTCAATTTTACCTTGAAAGTCAACTGTTATAGTTTTGAGACAAAGTTCCTTCTAGTTTAAATATTTCTACCCAACAATTAAATCAATTTTTTTAAATTTGCCAAAAAATATTTTACCAAAATTGGCCAATTTTATGCCCCTCCAAAAGGCTCGAGTGTGCGGCTGCATACTTCGCACACCCCTCAGGCCGGCCCTGTAACCTCACAATACATTAGTTATTGTTTCCATATCGTCGTGGTTAACTGCTACGGTGATATACCACAATATCCAATGAGTCGATGCTAATAATGCAAGAGGTTAAATAAATAAATAAACAAATAAACATATTTTTAAATAGAGTGAAAGGAATAAACACAAATAGAACACAAATTATTTTACAAGTAGATAATTTTAATAAACAACTAAAGTTAGGCGGGCTTTAAAATCCTTTGTTTAGCAAGAACTTATTAACATAATACACATGATCTCCTTTAAATCTTATCGTACCAGCAACTTCATCGACCTGAGATCCGATTGGTTTCTTTTCTACCGTTTTCAAATGTTCCGTTAGCTCTTTATTTAGCGCCCAAACATCTCCTTCGATTCTTTTCACGGTTGTGTGCTTGCTTTGTCCTCTGCATGATATGGTTAAATAGACTGGAAGCATGTGATTTTTGTTTCTTTCGATGAAATAGCTCTTTCCATGTGCGTTCGCTGGAACAAGATTTAAACCCATCAACCAGTATAAAATACAAAATATTATATAGGCTACTTATAAACCATAAATTTATAACTTTAGTTATGTTTATAAAATATATAAATACAGTGCAACCTAGGTAATCTGAATCCAGGCAGTCCAAAATCGCAGATAATCCAAACCGAATTTTGAGCTAAAATTTTTTTATACAAATTATCAACAACATTTTCGATTAAATAAATAGCTTTTTATTTCATATTTAAAACATTTTGTTTTGTTTACCAAAAATTTTTCATGTACAAAATAAGACAATAACAATATACATAAAAAAACTAAATATACTAAAAAAAAATTTATAAGAAGTAAAATAGTTCGACCATTCAGCTGAACCGCTGACGTGAGTTGAGCGAATTTCCAAAATTAAATTTATATATGTTTTTGGGTTTCAAACAACTATTTGGGAAATTGATCTACTCACGAAGGTGCTGCCAGCGTGTACCAAATATATTGCCATCGGTCACCACGGTAAAAGTCGTGGATTTAATTCTGGTACTTTTACGGTATTTTACGTTTTTGGGGGAACCAGATGGGCTATAAGGTTGCGTAAAAATACAAAATGTGCAGAATTATTTCGTATGTCTATTCTTGTAAAGAAAACTTCAACAAAATTTAATTCTAGTACGAAAAATCTCAAAATATTGTTACTTCCGGTCAAAAATTTGGTGTACTTCCGGTAAATTTTTTTCGCTAACGAACTCGTCCAAACGACTTAGAAAACCAACCTGTGTACTAAATTTGGACCAAATCGGACATAAAATGCGTCCGTTAGAGTGCGCACACATATATACATGTACTTCCGGTCAAAAATTTGGTCTACTTCCGGTAAATGTTTTTGGCTAACGAACTCGTCCAAGTCACTTAGACAACCAACGTGTTGAGACGGATTAAGAAATAGGCATATCCGCTCAATGAAATAATTTTTCAATTTAATTATAAAATCTACTAAGTCCTTCAGACACCAATATACAGAGCAAGTTAGGCTAACTTTTCATGTTCGAAGTTGTTTGAATCTCAGCAGCCAAATGAAACAAGCTGGCTAGAGAACAATGGAAAAATTATTTTAATAAAAAAGTTGTTTTTAAAGTATCAAAATATGTAGAATAATCATGGTAATAAAAAAGTCAAATCACAATTTGGAATTAAATAAAGAAATAAAAAGTTATTAGCAAAATAAAAGCGAGGAAAAAAGTTAAAAGTCAGAATTTTGAAAGTTTTTAAAATCTTTATAAGGGTATTGAGAGACCATTAGAAAAATAGACAAATTACGAAAAAAGTTTTTGTTAAAATTAAAGGGTAAATATAAAAATAATTAAATAAAAAGTAATTAAAAAAGGAAAATTGAATCAAAGTAGTTTAAAGTACAGTTTTAGTAAAAAGTAGTAAATTAATTAAAATAAATAAAGATTTTAACAAAATTAGTCACGTTTAAATAATATCAAAGAATAAATTTAAGAGTTATTAACGTTTTTAGGTAAAAAAGTAAAATGCCTATTTTCACCTATAAATAAAGGGTTAATAGAAAAAATGATAAGATATAAAAATAGAGATAATAATTAGTATAAAATGTCAGAACCTGTGAAAGATAGAAAAAAGGATTAATTTAAGGTAAAAGGGGTGTTAACATATTTAGACAAAAAGTGATGATACAAAAAGGACAATAACTCAACCAATAATTAACCAATTCAAAAACGGTAAAAGACTAGTTTAGTGGAAAAACGTAAACAATACAGTATGACCATAAAAAATATAAAAAACTTTATAATTTGGAAAAACCGCGAGTCAAGAAAAACGCGATCGCGAAAAAGGTGTGGAACGGGAACGCGACGTCGTACAACTACGAATCGAGTTTGTGCGTAGCCAGTAAACCAAGCTGAACAAAATGACATCATCCAGAACCCGATCCGATCACGGGAAGCCGAGTTACAGGAATTTGGGAATAAATGGTCACAAATCTCGCAAACCATAAGGAACAGGCAAAAGTTGATTATTTTTCTTGAAGAGAATTGTCGGTCGGCCAAAGGTAAAGACACGCCCATTCTGCAGTCTAGCCAATATAATTGCCAATGTACAAAATCAATTAATTTTGAAAACAATGCCAAAAATATAAATTTTACATATATTCGAGTAGAGAAAACAACCAGGATTATGGGAAAAATAAGGAAAAAATTCTAAAGTAATTACAGCCTGAGCGCCACACCAAAAACAAAAGGGAAATTGAGTAGAAGGGTTGGTAGGCAAATATAAGTTTTTGCGGGAGCTAACCGAAACACGCGGTTCGCCTCGTCAGTCGAAATAGAAACTCCGGGAAAGTCTCCACGCTTCTCGTTAGATCATCGTATCACAGCAGAGCATAATAAATTCAAAGATTTTGATACTTCGTAAATCTAAATATTTAATAAAGTATATAACAGAAAAAATATCAATCTAGTTCATAGCGTAGTAAAGTAAACGCTATATTTCGTCGAAAATACTATCGCCGAGAACTTCAAGGGAAGATCCAGGGTAACAGCGGCGAGGTCTGTTATCACGTGGCATCCGAACTCATAGGAGGAATCCAGACGAATTCACGGAAAGGCGACATCGAAGGACAAGATCCCGGACTTCCAGAACAGCGTTCCAGATCGGGACTTCTAGAACATCGCACCAATCCCGGACTCAGGATCTCCAAGAAGGAATACACCGTATACGAAACAAGGTAGTGTCGGAGACACCTTTATAATTTTTCATAGTTTACAGCATTGACGAGTAGGGCTTTACTTTTAAAATTTTTAATATTTAAATTTTGGGGAATAAAATTTATAAAAAATAAATTTAAACATATTCTATCTATCTTTCACGAAAAGGTTATTTTTTATTGATTTTGAAGTTAAATTGTGTAGAGAAAATTTCACAAAACTTTAGCTAAGGAATTTTTTTTTTAGTAATTTAAGGACAAAGGATCCGATTGTTAAATCATATAAATAATATAAAATAAGAGTGATTAAAGTTTATATTTTATTTTCCAAACAAAAGAATCTTTTATTCTGAGTAAATTACCAAATCCAAATTTAATTTTAAGAAGTGCTAATATTAAGGAAGGATTGGCTGGATATAACGAAGATTACTGTTCTCCGAAAGGCACGACTCCGGGCAGAGTTTAATCTCTAAAAAATTAAATAGCATAAATATTCCTTGGTAAAAAATAATTAAGGGTTTTATCGTAAGGTAAGAAACTAACGGTAAATATCCTTGCAAAGACGAGCTACCCTCTTGACTTGACTGGTGGAGCTAGCCAGGAGCCAAAAAAGGTAATAAATTTAATTATTTTTAAACACTAATTAGTTGGATTGCGAAAAGCGAGGTAGAACTGAGCTATAGAGGGGGTGGTAGATCGTTGCAAGTGGCGTCCAACAAACGTGGGGCTTGAAAGACAACGCTTTGTATTTAAAAAATTACAAATAACGTTCAAGGGTGAATACAAAAACAAAGCAGTGTTAATTAAGCTTCACGAGAACAGAACAGTACCTTCGTTATAGCAAGTACTCTTGAATATAAATAGTTAAAATAATTTGTGCCAATTTAATTAGTAAGTAATAAGTGAAATATGGGTCCTAAAGTAGAAGAATCTGAAATGAGTAAAATTATGGAGTATTTTAAAAAATTAGAAGCACAAAGAGTAAAAGATAAGGAGGAGTTAGAAAAGGCTAGGAGGGAAGAGTTAGAAAAATTAGATAAAGCTAGGAGGGAAGATTTAGAAAGATTAGAAGCTAAAGAAACCGCTAGGGAAGATGCTAGGAGGGAAGAGTTAGAAAAATTAGATAAAGCTAGGCAGGAAGATTTAGAAAAATTAGAAAAGGCTAGAAAGGAAGAGTTAGAAAAATTAGATAAAGCTAGGCGTGAAGATTTAGAAAAATTAGATAAAGCTAGGCGTGAAGAATCGGAAAGATTAGAAGCTAAAGAAACTGCTAGGGAAAAGGCTAGAAAGGAAGAGTTAGACAAATTAGATAAAGCTAGGCGGGAAGATAAAGGAGAAATGTTAACAGAAATTAAATCTATTATAGGCGAATTTAAGGAAACAATAGAAAAAGAGTTAGGAGCACAGGCTGCCCAAATAGGGGAATGCATAACTGAAATAAGGGAAGTTAAGGAAGATGTCGAACAGGTTAAAATTAATACTAGGTTAAATGAAGCCAAAATAGGTATAAACATTACTGAAATAAATCAACTAAAAAAAAGTGTTAAGGAAATAAGTAAGGTAAACCCAAGTAAAGGTGCGGTAGAAAAGCAGATCACACACGTTTACCACAATCCCCAAGAAGTAGAGAAGATAGAGTTTATGGGGGGGAATAGGGAAGACCCCGTAAGATTTATTAAAAAATTAGAAAGTCTGCTAGACGAAATAAACAGCACGATGGATGGTGAGCAAAAGCTTCGTCTAGCAGAAAGACATTTAACAGGCCAGGCTAGAATTTGGTGGGACGTAGTTAAGGGGGGGAAGACCCAATTTGAAGAATTTAAAACGGCGTTTTTGGAAAGGTATTGGGGGTATGATGCCCAAAGAAAAGTTAGGGACATAATCGAACACAGTAGGTACGATTATTTAGGAAAATTGTCCATGGCGGAATATTTTTGTCAGACTGCCCAAAAAGCAGCTAACTTAGATCCAGTAATACCAGAACGACTATTAATACATAACTTAATGCGTCACTTTAATAAAGAAGTACAAATTGCTAGTATGGGACGGAAAGAGTTAAATTTCACGGAGGCCATTGCCTTTTTAGAACAGATGGATAATATGGGAAGGAGGTTAAGGGACACACAACCACAAAATAGGCCGGATAATCGAAATAGGATACCAGAAACCCAAAATTTAAATAGATATCCAAACAGAAATCAAGCAGTACCTTCCCGACCACCTAACCCTCAATCCTATGGTCAAACCCACAGAAATACCACAACCCCATATCCTCAAAACCCAGGTCCGTCTAACCAGGGGGCTCCCAAACAACCGATTGCAAAAAACTGATTTCGAAGGTTCCGAATAAAATGAATGGCAGACAACAATGGCCAGCGATAAGAAAATATGACGGGGCTGCGGATAAAACACCATATAATAAAACTAATAATCAAAATAAATTAAGAATAAATAAATCCATTAAAATAAACAATCTTACGTATAACATTAGAGACGAATTATTCCAAGAGCCTGATGTTAACCATTTAATTAAAAAAGAGTTACCAATATGCCCTAACATTACGGTAAAAATAAATAATAATAAAGTATGCGCTGAAGTAGATACTGGAGCACAGTTCTCATTCATGCAAGAAGAATTTTATGTAACATTAAAGAAAGAAGGAATAAATATAGTAGAATTACCGGTAAACAATGTAGAGGTGGTAACAGCAATAAAAAAGAAAAGACAACGGGTAACCAAACAAATAATGGTAGACTTAAATATAGGGGGGCAAATTTTGGAAGAAATATTTTTAATAGTACCCAAATTAAATAATACTTTAATAATAGGATGCAACATACTATATAAATATAAAGCCAGAATAAATATGGAAAATAAATTTATACATTTTCAAATAAATAATACACAAATAAGCGTAGATTTTGAAAGAGAACGGGAAGTAAATACAATAGTAGAGACGGAAAAGCCTAACTTAAGTATAGTTAAAGCGAAACAAGTTTCAAACGAATTTTGCGAAAATAAAAGATCCAGTAATTTTTCAGCGTCACTTAACACCGTAGAAGCGCAACATGGAGGCTGGAATTCGATAGGGCGAGATAAAGGGGCCTTATTGTTATTGGTCGAAACCGAGGCCAAAAGTAAAAAACAGGTTGTGCAGGGTAATGCAGAAATAGGCGTACCTAAGGAGGAAGTAGGGGAAGTTAGGCCAAAGCCAGTAGTAGAGGCAAATAAGCCTAAAGAAAAAAATAAAGTTAGTGTTCAAAGTGAAAAAGTAAAGAAAATTAAATTTAAACAAGGTTCTAAGGAATTTTTGGATAGGAATAGGAAGGAAAGTAGGATAGGAAGAGTAGATCAGGACCAGGAGAGTGTAGGTGCGAAGGAAGAAAGGGGAGAATCGTCGATAAGGCCACAGGTCACAAAAGCAAAGGGAAATAGGTTAGAGGGGCCACAGGCCGAAGTTAATAAAAAATATAATAAAAATAAGGAATTAGCCATACTGTATTCGTCGAAGCCACAGGCAAAAAGTAAAATAAATAAAATAGAGTATAGGTCTAATGTCCATGGAGAAGCGAAGAAGTTAGTTAGGGAAGAAGGGGGCAATACACTCTGCCGGGAAAGATCTACGGGAGAAATAGGAAAGCGGAGTAGAATGAAAGGCGTTAAATTTAAAATACAGAATAAAAAATTGAAAAGAAATAGGGTTAAGGAAAAACCCAAAGTCAAAATTAAAAAACAACTAAATTTAGGACAGGTACAATTGGAAAAAATTAATGAAGGAGATTTTTTAACGGGTAGTATTTTGAATGAAGATGAACAACAACAGATAAGAGATTTTGTAGAAAAGTATAAACAAGTGTTTAGTGAAATCCCAGGGTGCTCTAATAAGTATGTACACGAGCTTAGGGTTAAAGAGACAGACACGTTCGTGAGTCGGAATTACCCGATACCAATTAATTATAGAAAAGAGGTACAAGAGGAATTAGATAAGATGCTAGAAAACGGTATAATTGAAAGATCGAGGACACCTTACATAAACCCTATGGTTGTTGTTATGAAGCCAAATAAGAAAGTTAGGTTATGTTTAGATGCGCGTAAACTAAATGAAATAGTGGAACCAGACTAGGAGTCTGCCCCGCCCATAGAAGAAGTATTACGCAAGGGTAGAAATAAGCGCTACATCACCAAATTTGACTTAACTTCTAGCTTTTGGCAAGTGCCATTAACTGAAAATTCCAAAAAATATACCGGTTTTCTAGTAAACAATAAGGTTTATAATTTTAAAGTTCTTCCGTATGGCCTTCAAAATTCTCTAGCCGGCTTGATAAGAACTGTCGATTTAACGTTGGGGAAGGAGGTGGACGAATATGTTCTAGGATATGTAGATGACCTAATTTGTCTATCGGAAACCTTTGAAGAGCATATGGAACACCTTAAGAGCATAGTAGAGAAATTTCAAGCGGGTAACCTCACGATAAATCCGAGCAAAACCCTATTTTGCCAAGAGAGCGTGAAATTTCTAGGTTATATTTTCTCTAGGGAAGGCATTTCCACAGATTCGGATAAGTTGCAAGCAATTCAAAGTTTTCCGGTACCAAAAAACATTAAAAAGTTGCAATCCTTCTTAGGCTTTGTTAATTACTATTCTCGGTTTACATCAAAATATGCAGAATGTACAAAACCGCTGTTAAAATTGTTAAGGAAAGATGTAGCCTGGAAATGGGATGGCGAAATGCAGGAGGCGTTTGAAAGGACTAAAAAATTATTTATCGAAGCGGTAACAATTAAACACCCAATTGAAGGACGAGAAACCTTTTTGCAGACGGACGCTAGTGATCTGGCAATAGCCAGCCAGCTGTTCCAAAAAGATAACGAAGGAAATTTACAGATAATAGGGTTCGTCAGCCGTACATTAAAAAACGCCGAATGTTACTACACTGTCTGTGAGAAGGAACTCTTAGCCATAGTGCATGGACTTAAAAAGTTTAGATCATTAATATTAGGGGCACCTATAACCGTTATGACAGATAACAAAGCGCTAAAATTTTTGAAAACTTGCAGCTTCACCAGCGCTAGGCTAACACGGTGGGTGTTAATGATACAGGAATATAATGTTAGAGTGTTACATTGCCCAGGTAAAGAAAATATTCCTTGTGACATCGTTAGTAGGATGTATGACGACCAATTAGGACAGAAAAAAGGAGGAACGATAAAGTTAAAAGTAAATGCCATTAGGTTAGAGATAAACCGGCGGTTTCAGGAGTTAATGGAAACGTTTAGGGATGAACAGAAAAATTGTAATAGATTAGCCAATATAATAAATAACATAAATCAATATGAAAATTATAGAATAATAAATAACACACTGTACATACAAGTTAGGGGGACATGGAAAGTAGTAGTGCCCGAAAGGGTAGAAAGCCAATTAATACTAGAGGTACATAATATATATGGGCATTTAGGAAGAAATAAACTGGGAAACATGTTAAGGAAAAACTTTTATATAAAAAACATGGGCCTTAGCATAATACGAATTATTAGAAGATGTAAAATTTGTCAAATGGCAAAGAGGACAAATAGGCACTTGCAAGGGCGCTCTAAGCCCATAATACCAATAAATAGCAGGGAGTTAATTTCAATAGATTATCTGGGACCATTACCGAAAGGAGTAGGCCAGGTACAACATATACTGGTGATCATAGATAACTTTTCAAAATATGTTAAACTTTATGCAGTTACAAGCCCAACCACCAAAAATACCAGTAACAGGATGCTCGAGTATTTCCAAACATACGGAAGGCCTAGGAAGATCGTAACCGACTGTGGAGCAGCCTTTACCTCTCATGCATGGACCACATTCATGGAGCAACAGGGAGTAGAACACATCCAGATTCCCAAGCGGCATCCGCAGGTCAACTTGGCTGAACGAGTGAATAAAGAGATAGGACGCTTACTTAGAACCTACTGTTATGATGACCAGGTTACGTGGAGAAGATACTTAAGCTTCATCGAAGACCTGTTTAACAAAACGCCGCACGAAATCACAGGATACACGCCGGAAGAGGTGCAACTACACCAGGAAACGCTGTACATATGGGAGGACTTCTTTCCAGAAGGTCGGCAATTCCAAGTCCGGGAAACACCAGAAGAGGTGCGATTGAAATGCTTGCGGAGGATCACTAACATGGGAACTAGGCGAGCAAATAAGAAGAACCTAAATATCAGGGAAACTCGCTTCAGGGAAGGAGATCAAGTGTTGGTGTTGACTGAAAATCGGTCCAGACTAGATAGGCAGGAAACAGAAAAGCTCATGTTATTATATAAGGGACCTTATGAAGTGAATAGAGTAATGGGAAATAAAACCTATGAAATCATAGATAGGGATACAAATAGAATTAAGGGTACTTATGACATTAAAGATTTAAAGTATTACCAAGTATAAGTATAAAACAAATTAGAAAATAATAAAATTGTCATTAAAGTATCATAAAAGATTAATTTGGAATTGTAATTGTAAAAAGAGATGAATGTTTCAATTGTATAAATGTTTAGATATGTAAAGATATGATTTTAAAATAAACTAAACGTAGGATTGATTTAGTATGGCAAGAGAAAGTACTTAGGCCTCTATCAAGGTGCAGTTAAATAACAACGGAAGTAGGCCTAAACAAACAAAGAGCGAGTACAATGCTAAGTCAAAAGTACGGGGAATCTGATTCAAATTAATGAAGGAAGGAAGAGAGGGGAGCGGTCGGCAAAAGGTAAATAAACAATACCGAACTGAAGACAAGGTCGAGGACGAGTCAGCTGATATCCTTAGCAAGTAAATAGTTAGAGTTGAATAGGGTGTTACAAAAATGAGGTACAGTTTTAAATAAATGAAAAAATTGATTTTAAAGTTGAATAATTTTTAAATTAATACTGGGGTTACTTGTTAGGATGTCAGTGCTGTAAGGTATGTTAATTATCTAGGTGCTAGACAGAAGCTGCCGAGACCAGTACTAAGGGATAGTACAAAACTCTAGGTTAAGCTATAAAAACTAAAAAATAAAATAACTATGTTTTTCAGTGATATCTGTAGCAGTAGTGCAGAGAAACAGTGAACAAAATATGAAAGTTAACTATAAATAAAATGTGTTTTACAGAGACTGGAGCAATAACCAAAATGGAAATTATAAAAATGAATATTATGTTTGTATGTATGTATTTCAGGAATTAATGCATATTATGTTTAGAAATAAGTTTGATTATGAATATGGTGTGAAAAAATATTATTTCAATATGATTGTGTGATTGTTAAAAAACGAAAGAATTTAAAGTTTAACAATTTTCCATAAATGGAAAAATTTCAAACTTAAAGGGGGGGAACTTGAGACGGATTAAGAAATAGGCATATCCGCTCAATGAAATAATTTT